>JAVQJF010045610.1:0-77954 GCA_036023855.1 Gadopsis marmoratus | reverse complement strand
CCCTCCAAACGATCCTGACGGGCCGTGCAAACAAGCAGCCCCACTCCGAACGAGCTATTATGACCCCCCCCCCCCATGTGTGAATAAACAAGTGACCCACGTTGGGTCTGTGAGAGGTCACTGCACAGCAGAGTTATGGAGATGGACAGAGGAGAGGGCAGACAGACAGTGGGCCTCAGAGAGACAGAGAGTGAGTGAGAAGGAAGGAGGAAGGGGATGATAGAGAAGGAGGGAGAAGAAGAGATAGATGTTGTGTGTTTGTTTATCCCTGTGGCCTCCGCTGCCCTAAAGGACCCGACCGCCACAGGCCAGCCACAGGGCAACTTGGGCTTCTCCTGTTTTGACTATATAAAGATTGATAGCTCCGTTCAGACCCCAGATCAGCTCTGTGGATAGAAATATGTTCCATGTGCCTACATCTCCAGTCACATGCAGCCATGTTAAATTATGGCTGACCTCCACCTTACTTTCAGCTTTCGTTTGTCTTGTTACATGTTGAATAATATTTCTGATCCACAGATGAGTAATATAGTGGTCCCGTGTACCATTCTGTGACACCATTCAGGATTATTCAGAAAGGATCTTTGATAGCAAGGAAAGTAATAACAGAAACACATAAGTGGAGCCTGATTTTGATCCACCCTGACCTGGGATCAGGCTGAAGCACCCTGTCTAGACATCAGAGCCACTTAATGCCAACATCCCACAGCACCCAGACCTCTGTCTTTCTTTTGCATCCTGTTTCTTTCACACTTTCCCTCTCTTATTTTCTATTTTTTATTTTCAGTTGTCACAATTGATCTGACCTCTGCAGCTCCCTTTTGTACTTGATCTCTGACTTCCCAGTCTATCTCATCACTCTCTGAGTCAGGCTTAGGTGTGGTTCTCTGGCGGTGATGACAGAAAAAGGAGGATGTGGTAAAATGGCTGAACCAGGGATGACCTCTACAGAGAAAGCTGACAGATTGCAAAGGATGTATCCTACTAACACTGCAAATTCAACTACTGTAAGTTCTCTCTCTCTCTCTACTACTACATATTCACTGTCTATGAATGCAAATTGTTTGTTAGCCAGTACACAGCGAGGGTGCTTGAAGACAGAGCCTAAGCATGTTTAGTGGCTCGTAAATTGTGACAGGGTTACAATTAAGGGAAGACCTAACCACATCACGCTGCCCTCATTTTATTGCAATGATTGTGAAACAAAGGTACACAACAACGGTTTGATAGGACCTCTTGTTTAATGAGAATTTGCTGTAACTCCTGTGTTCATCCAATTAGTAAACAGGTCTTCCATTCAGGCCTGAGCACCCCAATTCTCATTTTCCAAATTTGTGGCACACCCCCACCCCTCAATGCCCCAAAGTCTCCCACCCACCCTCCTGCCCTTAGCCTTCAGTCCCACATTGGGCTTGGCATCCCTTGAACATTCAGGACACACAGACTCCTCCCCCAACCTCCTCTGATGCCCTTCCCCCCTTCCCCTCCACCCCCCCACACACACCCATTTGATTGTGATTGACAGCATCTTTGTTCCATTGTGCCGAGCTGTCGCCTCTGATGAAGACACATACACAGAGCTGAGGCCTGCGCTCATTGCACACTGCATGGAAACTACAGGTCTGCAACCAGTTGCACTGTCCTCTGATGATGAGCTCCATGCAGTCGGGCTGGGTCCTGTAACCAGCCAGGACATGGCAGGGCAGGATGGGATGGGACAGGGTGTGTGCAGAAAGACAAACTCTGGTTAGGCTATCAAGGCCAGACCACAGGCCTCTCCCAGTGTGGACCAGGGGGTCCTGGCCCGATGGGCTGAGGGGCCCAGCTGGAGAGGGAGGCTCAGGGCTGTGCAATGTGTCTGAGGAGGCCGTCATTAGGGTTCACCCCTCCTCAGGGATGGGAACCAGGTCACATTCTCTCACACGGCACAAAGCAGGGTGTGTGTGTGTGAGACGGATGGGGGTTCAAGGGAGGGGTTTTGATGGGGAGCAGGCCATGACCTCTTTATATCCATCAACAGATCACTAACTTGGCCCATAGACATGCTCATACAACACATTCACACACACACACACACACACACACACACACACACAAGCATGTATGCAAACACATGCTAATGTATGTGCACAGACATGCACACTCCCAAAAATACATATGCAAAAACAAGTTTGTGCTCTGCAAGAGGCAAGAGTGTGTCTTTACCTGAATAGCTTAAAGTATCTGTTAGCTCAGATACTGTTGTTACATTAAAACCTTCTATCATGCTTACCACTAAAGAATATCCATCTTTCAAAATGAACCTTTAAAAATGATCAGTAAGGATTGATGTTGACCATTGTATTATTGAAACATATAGTGTTACAAATCCAATGAATGAAACAAATATTATAATCACAATCTAAAGATTCAAACATTTAATTATATTGCACCTGTCTGTCTCACGCGACTGAGGACAAATTCCTTTACACTACAGCTCCAACTCTGCTTGTTGCTGATACTGTGAAATCCACAGGTTTGCTGCCAGGGAAGAAAACAGTGAAATACTGCCCCCTCTTGGTGCCAAATGAGTCTTGCAGACAGAGAGGAAAACCTTGAAGAGCATTTAGTATCAATAAACATTCTCAGAGAAAGTGGTCACATTTTGTTACTCCTATCCTTAATAAAAATACATTTGAGGATAAATCAGGAATCTCTTTATTTCTAAATCAAAATGCTAGATTGAAAATATCTGACCCACCCTGTCACAAACCCTTAAAAACCAAACATATTCAGTTTATCAAAAGATTAAAAATATGATTTAACAGCAGTTATGACCATGAGAATACTATGTTAAGACAAACATGAAATTAAGGGCACAACACAATAAAAGCAGATATATTCTTTCTCTCTTTGTCATACATGTTATATATAACTCTGGTGAGCCTGAGTGAATAGTTATCTATGTTACAAGTTATAGCATTACTATTTCTCTATACTTTATTGTTTCTCTCTGTAACTGAGTTAAATTTTTGTGTATTGTTGTCTTTCCATGGGACATCTAACATCTTACACTATATCTGTTCTGCTGCTCCCATATAGCAAGGATTAAGGCATGGCCTTCACGTTATATGTATGTACAATAATCCAATTTGTGTGTTGTTGTATTTCTGTGTCTTTGTGTATGCTTGTGTATTCTGTGCATGTGTGAATACATGACATACAACATCTTGTGCAATTGTGCATGTTGTCTGGCAAAGCTTATCATGGTAGTGTCTTTGAACTAAAAGGCACCTCCTCTCTCCAGGATTACTGGCTCGGCTCTACCTGCTTAGCCCAAAACCTCAGGAAAGAACTGGGGTGGATCAACAAACTGGGAGGTATGGGGCAGGACTGGACCCCCTCTTCAGTTAGGTGAGATGGTGCGTCTACGAAGGCAGCTGCATGTCAGGCACTTGAGGATGCTCATGGTGATATGCATGAGCGGGCCGAAATTGAAGAGCAGGTTGTAGAAGGTGTTGACAGACAGGCCACCAGTCTCATCTGCATACTTTAAAGCCACAATGGGTGTGTAGAGGCTGTTGGTCAGGTTCCTAAAGCGAGGGCTGCTTGACTCAATAACCTTTTTAATGCACTGGAGAGAGGAGAAGCAAAATAAAAGTTTTGACTGATTTTATTGCCATGAATGCTGGTTGAATGTTTGCACCAGTTACTGATTAGATAGTTTGGGTATAATGTTAGAAACCTGTTCCCTTACTTTGGCTATGTCCTCTGGCATCTGGCCCATGGCTTCAAATATATCTACGGATGATGGCAGGTAAACATCTTTAAAATAACGAACTGTGTCGGCATCTACTCCTGGATACTCCATCTTGGCCACATCCTCCATCATCTTTGTCTCAAACTCAGTGTGTACTGGGCCAGGCTCAATCATGGACAAGCTGTGGGGAGTCAGATGCAAAATGGCCCGTGAGGGAGAACATACAGTGCAAAGTAAAGACAGACGTGAAGGAAGAGCAGAGGAAAGAATGTAATCTACCGGATATTGAACTTCATCAGCTGCACGGCCATACTCTCACAGAAACCTTCCATGGCAAACTTAGAGGCAGTATAAACATCATTGAACACCACTCCTAAACCAGCAAAGCAGAGAGATAAAGGACAAGTATCACTGCATTGTATTATCAAATGTCACAGTTCTCAATTAATAGCAGACATGAGTCAAACTTAATTTACACATAAAGGCCTAAGCTGCTTGAATCAACCAAGTAACAGACATATATCAAATAGGACAATACAAGTGCCAGACAGAATTTGTAAGTCAGTTTATCTTACCTGCCTGTGACTGACAACTTATCAGATACTCTTTAACTTAACACTGAAAGTGTTTTGCATGGACCTATAAAGTCTGATTTCTGACTTCACTAATTTAAAAGCACAGAACAAACTGTGTGAATTACAGCTCAATATGACTGCAGGTCACCTTGGATGATCAGCACATGTTTAAATAAATCCACCTTTTCAACTGAGCCTTAGACTACTGCAACTAATGATGTCAAAGTTATATCAAAAGTATTTTTATGACTGAAATGTGATGCTAAATTTTATTAAACTGGTTTAAAATATGAGTGCAGTGCTCCTGTCTGAAACTGCAAAGTCTTAAAATATGTCTTTTTGCAGTTGGTTAGAATTTTAAGAATCAGAAATCATACCTTGAAGGCCCATAACACTGCTCATGACCACAATGTGTCCTGAACGCCTTTTCTTCATGTCTGGCATCACTTCTTTGATCATGCGAACAACACCAAAGAAGTTGGTCTCAAAAACTCTTTTCATCTCCTCGATGCTGATGCTTTCCACAGGTCCCAGCAAGCCCACACCTGCATTGTTGACTGACAGGAAACACACAGACACAGAGATGACACACACACTTCACAGTTCACTTTGCCTTTCAACAAGAATAGATCCCTAATTGATATATTGTGTATGGTATTGCTTGATATTGCCACCAGATGTCAGTGTGTGACAAAAACAACAGAGAAGTGTGATGCAACACCAGTCCATGTTGAAGGGCCTCTGGGTCTTGAATAATTAGGTGAAGGGGGATGCGATGCTGGTTTTAGAGTAAGTTGGAGGCAGGTTTATAAATAGAACCTTTAACCAGGCTAAAAGTTTAAACACAAAAACCGAAGAGTGACCTATTCATGAGTTGTTAATCCAGCAACGTTAACAACAATTTACTGCCCCCGAACACAAAATGACCATAAAATTACATAAGGCACATTTATAGTGTGATTGATCAATACCAAGAACAATGAACTGTTGGTGACGTGCTGAGCGGTCTGGGTTTTAATCTTTGTACAGCTTTGTATTAGCTGTAACAGGGTATATGCAGGAATCCTGAAGTTAAATTCCAGACCTTTTAAGACCTTTTTAAGACCTTTTCAACATATTTTAAGGCTGCAATGCCACAAGTTGTAACTTATTATCAGCAACACACCTTACATTTACAGTAGTATACCAGCACATTTACTTTGAGATTGCAAAACAGTCATAGTTTGACCTAATTCAAATAGGCCGGGGGGGGGGACAAAACTCAAGAATAAAGCTGTGACTAACCCAAAGGCAAGGTTTGTTCAAAGTAATAATAGTCACATACTCACAAACTCTCACTCACATTAACAAAACATTTCCATTAACAAACATTTCCATTTGGCCTAAGGAGTACAACATTGGCCATAAATGATATTAAATCATAAAGGCCTACACAGTCTGTCTGAATCTATGTTCCAAAAAAATAATACCTCGTAAAATGCCCATTCAAAAGTTTTAATACTTTTTAAGGGTCTTATTTTTTGCAAAACTGATTACATTTTTTTAAGACCCCGCAGATACCCTGTGTAATGACCCTGCCTCAGAAAAAAAAGGAAAATGGGCAGGCAGAGCTGCAGACATAGTTCCAGATATATTTCACACACTCAGTGTATCAGTGTGGTGGTCCTTTCTGTTTTGGTGCGGAATCTATCTTCCCACTGGAATCTCAAGACTCTCCCAATCTCCTCCCCCCACCTACTCTTAATGTCAACTGCTAAACCATGGGGGACAGTGCCACACGAGAGTGACCTTGTTTCAAAACATTCAAGTTAACTTTCTACAACTTTGTCCTACAGTTGTATTATTATTATTACAGTAATACTGCTGTTGTGTGATGTTTGCTTTTTCCTCTCTCATGAAAGTATAACATTACAGTCTCTGTTTGTGTTAAATGCAGGCTTCAGTAGCAGGTAGATTGGGGGTTTAGTGTTCTATGCATTTGGTTATCATTCCTACACACAGATAAGGGATTGAATAAAGGTCATACAGTGCACTACTTAATGACTTTAGAATAAATACTTAAACCACTCATCAGCTGTTCTAAAATACATAATCAAAGAAACAAAACACATTCCTACTCATGTGTTTATCCACATGCAGGGGTCAGATCAAAGAAGCCATGTCATTCAAATATGGGGAAGGGGTCAAATGGGAGATAAAGGCCTAGTTTCAGGTGTGTCCCACTTACTCAGGATATCAATATGGCGGTCCTTAACATTGTTGATGCACTGCTTGACGGATTCGTCACTGCACACGTCTAGTGGAAGCAACATCAAGGTCTTGCCATATGCATCTCCTGCTGCCTCCACTAGCTTGTCCTTCTTCTTCAGGTCCCGCATGGTGGCAATGACTGATAGGGAGAGACAGAGAAGTGGGAAATATTACTTTATAAATATTACTTTCTACATATATACCAGCTAGCAAATATCAGCGTTAAGATAACTTTTTATTTGAGTCATGCGTTAACTGAGTCATGGTATAAATCAGGGATAATTCTTCTCCTGTACTTAAAAGACAAAACTCTTGACCCATTGTCACACTGATGAAGTGACACCACTGTGAAACCTCTGATCTGTGAGTCCACCGCTAATTTACTTCCTTAACACAGACACATGCGCTCAAGCAAGAACACACACTCACAGTTGAGACAGAGTCATACGTGTGGGTCAGAGTTCCCACCAATGGCCATGCCTGTCAGCTTACAGAACACAGAATTGATTCCCTCTGAACTTTACACGCTGGGCAGCGTTAACCTACATACAGCACAGGAATCTATCATGACCGGTGACAGCAGCTATCGGCACTGTGTTGACTTGGCTTTCATGGCTTCCTCCATGCTGTGTGCTGTGCTAACACTTTGCTGACTGACATATAGCAGAGGAAAGAGAGACAGTGCTGTTGCACAATTACGCTGTTGCATAATCAGTGGGAGTAAACAACCTCTTATTCATACATTCATTTGAATCTACCTGTTGTCCTTGACAGATAAAGGCAAACCCTCACCTAATTCTTGTCTGAACAGAGACGGGGTTGGGTAGGCGAGATTAAAAGAGGGATTGCTGTGCTGTAGATGTTTTTCACTGGCATGCCATGTTACTGTGTATATTTCGTGATGTATAGTGAGGCTATTAGGCCCAGTGTTTGAGACTGTTTTCAGTGTAATGCAACATATTTGTGTCTTTGCAAGTAGACAAATACACACTATGCATTAATGATGGCTCATGAAGTCTAATTAAACCTAATCTTATAATTTGAGAACTGCGTGTGCATGAAGCAACAAGGAGGTTTACATATTGGTGGAGACGTGAACAAGAGATCCTTTGTTCTTCTGGCTCCTGCAGGAATTACTCTTGGGCTGCTTAAACATTCTTGAATGAACCACATTGGATTGCATACACAGAGGTTTTTTCTTTTGGGGTGGTGGGGGGGAGGTTCTCTGAGTTTGTTGCATGTTACTGCAACTAATTATAACTTTATGCACAATGCAATGCTTAATCTCTGCAGGATTAAAGACCCTGGGAAAAGAGCAGATCAGCTTCATTGCTCAGAGGTGGCCTTATTGAGAGCAGGCCACATTTTGAGAACAAATCTGTTCAAACCAGTGTTAAGGGCACAGTTTATCACTATTGTTTTGCTCATCTATTTCACGGTAATCCCATCAGGGCCCAAAAGAAGAATAAAACTTTAACTAACCCTTGCACAGTGTTCCCTAATGTGGCAACAGGACAGCAGCAATGACTTCACTTGGCTGAAATTAGTTTAATTTGAGACTGTGGATGACTACTGAAATCATGGGTTTCACAGTGAACTCACTGGCTGAAGGCTTACAGCTAATTATGTAATTCTGCATAAAGTCACATCTAACAACAAGTGTGTGTGTGGGGGGGGTCTTGAAGGCAAACGCTTACCAACAGGGGTGGGGTTGGGGTGTTCCTACAGGCTTGGGTCTCCAGTTCCTACAGTGACATTAATGATGGCTGGGATGCAGGAGAGGAGATGCACAGACCAGCAATGTCAAAGTGGGGCGCCCTAACTCCACTGTGCACCAATGAAGACTTCAAACGAGGGCCTTGCTTTAGAGTGAACTCTCGCTTGTACAGGTCTCAAACTTTGTCCCCCTTTCAACGCCCGCTCCAGTGAGGGGACTATAGGCACATTAGACACGGCACTAAACCGGAGCAGGCGGTCTACAATTCACTGTGATAAAAGGGGGCTTTGTGCTGGAGAAGTCACTTGAAAGAGAACTGACAAGACTCCTTTTATGATTCCGTCTGGCAAGCGGCATCCTTGCAGAGCCCTTCCCTGGAAACTGCGCTTTCAGATGATAATGGGGGAATCAAAGGGGCGACTGAATCCCAGTCTTTACAAAGGGATATGGATCCGATATCACTAGGGTTAGCTATTTCAATGGACGCTACACTAAATCACATATTTGCGTTGAAGCGGAGAGTTGCGCATGAAACTCAACCGGACTTTGTGCGTAAAGGAGGCTTGGAGCGACAGCAGAGGGTCGCAGGGAAACGCAAACACGCAATAGGGTTTGCAAGCGAACCGCACTGTTATGGGCTTGCGACTAATAGGTTCGATCAAAGAAACAATGTAGAAGAAAGCGCATTTACCATGGTAACGCTTCTTTTCATCTTTGGCCAGCATGACGGCGATTCGTAGCCCAATGCCGGAGGAGCAGCCGGTGATCAGCACGACTTTCTGCCCGCTGCTCGCCATGATGTGTCCGGTTGGGCGCTGCGTCTTTCAGCGGTCCTCTGCTCCGGATGGTCGCTGCCGAGGGAGCCACCGATCACCGGACTTTAAAGCACTAAAGCGGATCATGCAGCCACCGCAGCCATGTGAGCGTGTGATGCAGTCACATGTTCAATAAAATCAGTAACCCAAAGAAAAAAAAAAAAAAAAAAAAAAAAGAAAAAACAGACGTGGCATCGCAAGCACCCCTCGCAGGCAAGATTTAAAACTTGATAGGTGCCGCCTGCCCTGAATATGAAGTTTATTCCTTAAAAATGTGTGTGTGTGTGTGTGTGTGTGTGTGCACGCGCGCACGTGCGTGTCGCAGAGGGGGCAGTGCTTATTTGATTTCTGAGCTGGTGACCCCAGCAGCAAATAACTCTTCTATTCATATAGTATTCACATGATGTTTTGCTCATACTTGGTAGTCCACATTACTGAATTCTTAATAGCACTTAGAGCTGTACCCTTATACACATACAGCTCTGGATCAAATTAAGAGACCACTGCAAAATGATCAGTTCTCTGGTTTTGCTATTTATAGGTGTTTGACTAAAATTAACTTTGGAACATTTGGAAAATTTGGAGCGGTCTCTTAATTTTTTTCCAGAGTGTGTGGGTACTAAAATGTATGCATGTGCTAAAGGTAAAATTTAATTTAATTTCATTAATTAAATACATTTTAACACAACATTTTTAATGAGCTATTAAATATTTGGGCTGCACAGATCACAAATCACATCGATTATTATTGATGTGATTTGTTAATATTATTATGCTATTTGCTGTTGACCAATTAAATCCAAATTAAGAGCTTGCTGTTCGACTCTAGTTGATTTATTTATAAAACTAGTCGGCCCATGCTCGTCTTGATTTTGGAATGCAGTGTGTATAGTAACTTAATGTGCTGCATTGTACTGCCATCTGGTGGTAAAGACAGATGCTGCATACTTAGGAACCACTCAGGCTTACTGGATGCATGATACCTCTCCAAATAAATAATGCAAAGTGCATCACTGTGTTCCAATAATTAACTAAATACAAAAATGTCAAAAGAATGACCTGACTTCAGTTCCGCTTCAGTTTGGTTATTCAGTGCTGCCACTAGCAAGGGTCTATTAAGGTGACTAGCGGACCATATTCTTGAATGATGTTGTAAGGAGTCAAAGTGCCTCTGATAAGATCTCAAACCAGACTTGCCTATTTTTCTCTGATTAAAGGCCAAAGTGCAAGAGTCAGAGTCTGCCGTGTTTGGGCATGTTGCTAAATGTGATGCAACCACATGGAAATTGTAAAAGGTAGAGGACCATAAATGTATGTTTTCCATTTGCTCTAATACTGATCCTCATAACCAGGGATGAGTGGACGGTCCAAAGAGCAATCTTGGCAGATTAGTGAGTGAGTGATTTGTTGACATAAACTGTTTTTTGCATCTACTTATCAAAAGCCAAGCCAACTTTACATGATGGAAACAACAACTGTGTGGTTCCTCCAATGTTTTCTGGATAGATTTATGCACTTTTTGATTAAGTATTTTAATCCTTTAAAATATCTGATATATTTAATGTGTTTATTAAATAATGGAATGATTAGCATATTTATTTTGGGATTAATTTGCTGGAGCTTCTCGCCTTTTGTTTCTCATTTGGACATTAGTCTGATACAGGAAGCTATAAAGTAGCTTCACACAGGTTACATGAGTTTGAGTGTATTCTCTTTTGATTTTTCTGCCCAGATTTTGAAACCTGATTCTTATCCCACTGATGCAACTAAAACTTGCATGTCATTCATGATAATTTCTGACACAAGACATTTTTTTTTTAATCATCTCTGGTTAACCCCTTTAACCACATTCCCATGTTAACATGTTAGCACAGATTGAAGCACCAAGGTCACTAAGGACAATACAAGAGAATAGGTGAAAGCAGAGGAACGGTGGGAGAGAACGGGTTCCTGAGTTTGTCTTCTCTGAGGGTAAACTGAGGTTACTTATGGACAGGTCTCCATAGTTAAGAGCAGCTATTAATTTCCGTTGTAACTTTGAAAGGAGAGATTGTCCCACAGGGAAGACATATTTTAACAATGAGTGTAGTCCTGGCCTGATCCATTAAAGGTCAGCCAGTAGCCAGCAGGCTGATGGGTCTGACATGTTTAGCTTTACTGTTTAAAAGCAACATCAGTCATGTGATGCATATATAACTCAACATATGAGAATACATAATGAAAAATCTTAGACTCCCAGTCATCACTGCTTGTGATAAACTATCTATTATGATGACAACTGAGAGCAGACTGTCAGCTTACATAGAGCTCAGGCCCAATTTCTTCTTGCTGTCTCACAAAGCTGACATCTGCTTATTTAGAACATCCCTAAGCTATGACCCATTTCTCTCACAGGAAAGCAGAAGTTTACAATGAGATAATAAATGTATAATTTGCATTGTCAGATAAAGCAGCCTTCAATCCAGGCTGACAAAAAACAACATGCACTGCAGTGACAGTTTAGATTTTTGGCTACATTTCAGATTTCAATCATTTGGCTGAAATTCTTAGAGTAACCTACAATTGAGTGAAGGCAGAATAGGCCACCAAAATCATAAGCAACCAATAATAGTCATATATGATAAAGAGTGCCTCTGAGCCTGTACACTATTAAAGCGAGTGCAAAATCCACTAATGCATTTGCAAATGGGCAAATGTCATCACCAGGGTCGGACAGAGAATGAAAAATTACCATGAACCTTTGACTCATACCAGCCCACCAACACTGACCCACAAATTAAAAAAATAACCATCCACTAGTGGATATCCTGCTAAAAGGGCCGGAGTAAGCCAGTGGAGTAAGGTCAGGGTTGTTCCTGGCATGCTTTTCGTTTGTGCCTCCGGGGAAATTGGACAGGTGTGGATGGAGATGAGGTGGGGTGCTGGGCAGCCAGTGATGTCTACCAGCCTCCAAGCTATTGCTGTGGAATTTAAGAAGACTGAGGTACTATGACACAGAAGGAGCCAGGAAAGAGACAAAGAGGTGGGGTTAATACAAGCCCATACATGTTATTCCATGTCACGTGCTTTCTCTAGTTTTTTCTATCTTGTTGTAAACCCTCCTCTCTTCTTCACCACAAACGTTCCCCTCTCCACTGTCTTTACTGCACCTCTAGTGTACAGTTACAGTATCTAACCCTCCTTGTAGCAATCCGTTCTTCAGCATCTCATAGCTTTTACCTGTTCCCTCTGACACCTCTGAGCACACACCAGCTGTGCCCTGGGCCCAAATCATCCGTAACTTCTTTATCGAAGTCCAAGCCATAGAACCTCCAGATGCTCCTGCAACTTTCATTGCTTTTCCAGCTGACTTTATGAAGCCAGTGTTTGTTTTTACTCATCCTAATAAAAGGTGAATTGTGTGATTAGGTAGAGATGTTGTTCTAAATTCAATGCATATTAAACTATCATAACAAATTAATACATACACTGCATTTCAAATACTTACCGTAACATTTTAAATACTTTGAAATATTAAATTTTTATGAATGCTCTTCTTATGAAATTTTACAAATAACTTCTAGAGTAATATTCCTTTTACAGTAAGTGCATCAGACTAATTGTTTGTCCCTCCTGTTGGTGACATCTCCATGCAGTGTGGACAAGACACAGACTCTGGCTGATGCTACTGGATGGATAGGGGTCTCTGCTGTGTGAAAGGGCCTAGAGGACTGGAATGTTTGCCACAGGTCAGGAGTGGCGCTTTCTGCTCTTTTGTGTGCAGTCTGCAGAGGAGGTGTGGAATGCAAACTTCATGAGAATAAAAGGGACGAAGGGAAAGAGTAGCTGGGGGTCGGTGGGCGGGAGGGAGACTTAAAAATGCAGAGAATGGTTGCAAAGACTCAGAAATGAGTGAGCTGAAAACGTGTTTTTTGGGGTGCTGAGAACACCGTTAATTGAGAGAAAGTGCTGAAAGAGTAGCTCACAAGCAGCACCAAAAGAGGAGAGTTAAAACTGTTGCTGCAGCTGCAGACCGCACACAATGATCACTCCAAAGAGAGTGCTTCGAGAGCATTGACACACTGACGATCATAATGTGGTATTTCTAAGCACCAATTAATGACATTCTAAAAAACATTCATAGAGTTTCAGCTCATCATTATACGTCATTCGTACATTCCCAGGCATGTTGAAAAGCATTAGTCGAACAGGGAAATTTAGCTTGGATGAAAAATGTTTTTTTTAAATTGAAATATAAAGGCAAAGTTTTTTTGTGGAAACAAGCTGAAACATGAAGAACATTGGTTATTCAAAGGTTTTCAGAGAAGTAAAAACAGAAAGCAAAAAAAATCAACAGCATAGTGCTAGTTAAATACGATCTTAGGCAAACAAAGTACACAGATGGATTCCCAGGGTGGCCGTCCACTTAGCCAGTACGATTTTATTATTCTATACTTAAGTCCTTATGTATTCCCAATATCTGCACCTAGAGTAAAATGCATTTTATATTGTAAATAAAAAGAATTTAATGCATTAGGCATGAGTATCCTAGGCTATTTGCAAGAAAACTGGAGTTATGGGGACCAAAATTCAAATGTATTTCACACAGAAGGGAAGTCCAAAGAGATGCTGGTTTGAATCATATTTGGTGTCAGTGTTTGAATTTACCTGCAAATACCAGTTTTCAACCTAATTTATTTAATTGCTATTTACAGATCAAAACACAATCACGGTGCTCTGTGCTGTAAGCTAACAGTGAGGAGCAGCAGAGTAAACTGGGGTGTGGTCACTAGTTGAGTTTATTTAGTCTATTTGTTTGAGCAGTTCATTTAACAGACATGGTCCTTGGATGTTAATTCGCTTAGTCTCCCATCATCTGTAAATATTATAATTATCACCAGACTGGCAGCTCCCCTTACGGGCCCAGTGCAAAAGGGAAAATTTCCACATGATTTCTCATGGTCACATCCCTGGTTTGGCAACGTAATTACAGCAGCCTTTAGCAACCCCCCTTTGTATTGCAGGCAAGGAAATCCAGAATACCTGTTGCAGGGTAGATTTGTGTCACAGGATGTGGTTTAGGAGAAAGCTCTTATGTAAGAACACATGCAGTCTGATTTATGGAGATACTATCATCAGCAGCTCGGGGGATGTCACAATCACGTTTCTCTTGAGGTGCTTCAACAGATTGAAGATTTTACCAGCTTCTGTCAGATTAACCTACATCCACCCTCACAAGCAAAATGTGCATTTGTTCAGTGCCTGTGTTTTCCTGCCTTTATACCTGTACTATTGATATGTCACAGATGTCAATTTATGTCTTGTTTTGAAGCCACTGACAAAACACACATTTATACCATCCTGCAAAAGTACCTTTTTTTTCATCGTTAGCGCTGAGAACACGTAGCTTTTCTTGCATGTGACGGACAGATGTTGGCTGTTTCTTACAATCTCTATGTGCAGAAAAAAAAACCTGTTTTCTCTAAGGCTCGTTCATATTTATGCTATAAATGGTGAAATGAAGTGACAGAGGATTAGCTGTCAGGCTCCACCACACACACACATACAAACCACAGTCTTAGATTACACTCATCATTCAAACTCATCTTTAAATCCTCATTATATTACAATGACAGAAAGTAATAACAATGTTCTTCACATAATATACAACTAAATGATGTCACAAGCCCATTAGGAAGCAGTGGTCTAAGATCTGAGAGGGTACGTGAGGTTGTAATTGCATAATGACAGATGGCAGGAAAAAAGGGAATTTTTCCTTTTTAACATATGTAAATCAACTTTTGGCAAGCTTAAAGAGTCAGTCGCCTCTTCCTTCTGAAACTTTACATGCATATTTTTCCCAACAGTTGGCCTGTTGCCCTGTTCTGGCATGTTCTTCAACACAAGGAGCAGACCAGAGGCAGACTCAATTGAAGGCCAATCTTAGGGTCGCTAATCCTAAATGCTCATCAGCTCCTCTTGCGGATTAATAGGGTTTCACTATCTCTCACGAGGTTTACAATATGGTGATGATAGATTACTTCACGTCACCTTCAACCCTGTCAGTGATAAAATGATAAGAAAAGTCCACCATTTCTTATCAGCCCAGAATGACCTGCAGAGGGAGAGAGAGATTCTTCCAATTTGTAACAGCATATCACATGTGTAGGATAAACTTCAAACTCCAGTAACATGAGCATGATTTATGCCATTCTGAGGAATTAGAGAATAAATAAATAAAAATGACAAGAGACTGTAGCTAAAATAGGGGAAACACAAAGTCTGTGAAAGATTAATCTCCTGCCAAACGCTTTTCCATGAATCTTGGCATTTCCACATGACTTGTATGTATTAGCAGTGTGTGCAAAACAAAGTGTCTCTGTTGGTTTCTGCTGATTGACTATAAGGAGGAAGAGACCGCCAGCCTGAACTGACTTAACTCTCCATGTTGAGCACTTCTTTTGAGCAACAGTTTTGTGTTTACGTCAGCTTGAAAAAGGATAATCTATTTTTACTTACATGAATCATTATCAGTCTGATTTATAACACCCTCTTGGTTAATGAAAGCTGACAAACCACTGGCAAGAGACAAATGGATGGAATTTGATTTAAATTGGAATTTTCCTGCACATTACAGTCATGTCATGTGCAATAATTTAAGTCTATGTGTTGGGTCCCAGGCTCAGGCAATGCATGTTTGGTGCCAGTCATGTGGAAAACTGCAGTCTGGGTGTAGTTAATGTCAGGTTTAGTAACAGCTCATCATACATTAGAAACCAGAGTTGACTTAATTTTATGTTTGTTGTATGTTTTAAAGAATAATTACCTGTGAGTAGTACAGGTCCCGTAGTCGGACAGAGATACTGTACACATAGCACATGCTTTGGAAATATTTCTCACCCAAAGCTCAGACTGCCCGCTGGACTCTTAGTAACTATCTGCTAAAAGCTGCTAGGAATGTGGCCCTGACTCATGCTGGCTAAGCTGGTATTGAGAAGGGAGACGTGGGAGGTCAGGGGGTCTACCAGACCTACTTACCAGATCAACCTCAATCTGTCCACTTATCTGGGTGTTTCTGTCAAATCTCTCAGTCTCATCACTCTCTATGTTCTTTCTAATCCCTCTCCCACAATTTGCTGCGGCTCAAGACATGTATCAATCCTCTTTCATACACCCAGCGCGTCCTTTATTATGAAGAATGTAATTATTGTTTTAATGTCGCAGAACACAGCTTTTTAACATAATGTATTTACCATGTTTAATATGTTTTAAACTCTCCCTCTTTCTGTGGTTTGAAACTCTGCTCCCATGAGACATTTTGATTTGGTTTATTTCTCTGAATGTTCCTTGGGATTTCAGCCCCCAGTTACTTTACAAAGGCCTGTTGTAGCTTGGACTCTAGAAAATTTATCTTTGGTCATTTTCCAATTAGACAAGTTCTTCACAAGTCTTATCTCAGAGCATGTCTCAACGGAATACCACAGTATTCCTAGAATTAATTAGGCTTCTGGCACGACTATATTCAGCCTACACAGGTAATCAACACTGTACAGGCTTACGTTTTGGCAGATGATTGGGACAGATGTCTCCAGCAGTAGATGAGTTGTCACAACCAATTATTTCTGCTCATTCCTGTTAGCAGCGTCTCAGGATTATTAACTTCTTGTTGTTTTATGCAATCTCGATTCATATTATGTTACCTGTGAAAACATTTTTACTACAAAACACACAATTTGTCTTTTCAATATTTTTATGAGGATAAACAAAGTTTATGTTGTACAAAGTTGATGTTTCTGTTTTGTGGAAACAGGAACTTTCTATTGTCTGTTGGATTTTTGTCTGGGATTTGACCACTTACTGTAAATTAAGGGTAGGGGGTGTGCAATAATACATAATTTTGTTTGAATAATATATTTATCCAGGTGTGCCTGCGTCTGAACTAGCAGTCCAACCTGAGGTGTTTCAGCCTGCACCTTCAGAGTGGTCAAGCTCCAGCCTGAACAAGCGTTACATAAACTGCAGCAATGCTGGGCTGAGATTAGTCTGATGGTGGAGATAACAACCTGCTCTGGTCTTCGAAATCTTATTCTCTGAACTGGCCAGGGGCGCTGTAATATTATTTGTGTAATTGATGCTGTGTGTGGGGTTCAAAGCTTGGATACATCCTCCAGCTTCAAATGATTTAGTCAAATATTAAGTTAACAGTGAATCTCTGAGGGCCAAAGAACAAGAATTAAATAGGCTACTGAGATATCTGACATGTTTGCATCATCATCATGATCATCATCATCAATATAACTGTCACTGCATTCAACCACTTAAATCTGGTTCAGTTAGTGCAGTTAGTCTCTGTGGATAATACAGCAGACTACAGTGGCTACATGTGCAAACATCAGGAAACTGACAGGTTGTGCTCTACACCACTCCTGTAGGTAATGACCACCTTTAAGAAATGAGACCGTACAAAATGTCCCGAGTAATAAACGTGATTTATGGCGCAGTCCTTCTGCAGGCGCACCGCTCAAACATGCGTCCCAGGACAGCGTCCTATGGGAGGGAAGAGGCGGAGGAGGTGGAGAGCAGAGAGAGAGAGAGAGAGAGAGAGAGAGTGAGGGTGAGAGGGAGACATTGAATGAGAGGGACTTAGCTAAACTGAGGGGAGTCCTCACAACAAAACCCCTCCAACAATCAAGCAAGTGGAACTACAGACTTCCTTATTTCTCTTTTCTCCCCGCATGGCCGCTGAGTTCCCGCAAAGAACTTCTGCAGAATAAAGTTCTGGTGACGGATGCAGGGGGGGGGGGGGGGGTATCTTTTAAAGATGGACCATTTAATAAGGACCAGGCCACCCAGGAGAACACCGCTACTTCTTTTTATCCTGCTTCACATAACGACGGCACAAGCTGGTAAAGTATCTAGTTGAACACCTGCAGTTAAGCAATAAGGAATCCACGTGCTATAGATGCTAGAATAAGTGAGAATGACGTCAGAAGTGACCGTGATTTCTGTAAGTGATGCGCTGTCCCCTTTATATACATCCCCATTACTTTTTTTTTTTTTTTTTTTTGGCAACTTCATTCACCACCAGAAAACACGATGTTAGTAGCACAGAAGAATACTCTTTACTTTAAAGCTCACTTTGGATCCCGATGTGTGAGGCTGATATCTGTGCTCTCAATCTGTTTGAATGTGTTGCTGTTTTGCTGAGTCGCTTTAGGCTGGGATCACAACTGGGAGCTGGGCTCAAATGACTTTTAGAAGTTGTCGGAAGGTGTGCGAAGCATTTGCAACTATGCACAAGTCACCTTTATGTATATTATGCATGCATGTAGATGCTCCGCGTCATTGCACAACGAGCACATTTTCTTTTTTGATTGATTCAGCGCTTCCTGCCCCAGCCTGCGATTTCATTTAACATATTTCCAAGGTATGAATTTGAACGTGTCCTCCCCGCGTCAGGTGTGCAGGAAGACCTCAGGAGACGCATGACGTCATGTTTGAGTTTGCTTGCGACCAGCGTCGGTTTACTGTGAAAAGGTTTAACGTTGGCTTGAGAAAGAGGCGAATGGCTGAACACTGAGCAAACTGAGTAGATTAAAATTCCTGTCATGGATGTGTTTGAGGTGCCCTCTGCTCACATAGGTCTTACGTGAAGGCGCTTAGCACTAACACTCTTATGATTATTCTGGCACACATTCACATTGTACACGTTTTATTGCAGGCTACTACCACAGGTCATATTTAGTTGTAACTTTGTGTTGTAGGAGCGGATTGACTGGACTCATTCTTCAATTATCCACCTGCATGAAGAGGGCCTGGCCTGTCTGTCTGTCTGCCTGTCTGTCTCAGCTTTGCCCACATTTGCTGCACTTTCAGGCTTGTTCAGCAAGTGCTGCAGACATTGTAAGACTCCCTTCCTCCCGAGATAGCCAGTAACAACCAACTTGTGAATACAAATTGTATGTCATTTGGCCCACTGCTATCTGTCACATACGCAGGCCTCCATGCCTTGTGGCCATGTCCTGCGTATCCTCAACTGGCAGCAGACTGTTTCCTTGCAGGTGCTGCAGTTCAGAGACTCCCTGATGGAGTGACATGCGTCGACAGCAGGAGTGAACCCCGTGGTCGCCAGAAGTGCTTAAAGATGTGTCATTTTCATTTGTGGCTCTCCACATGCAGCCACTTTACGGCTGGCAGGATTTGTTGGAATTCATTGGCTGAAATAAAGCGATGGCAGGAGGAAGTGAGCCAGCTGACATACATCCATGTGACACAGCGCTGGTGGTGTTCACTGCTCTCTAATAAGGGCCTGAGAAGAGAGAGGCTGGGATGGTTTAAAAGAGCATGGGACATATGGTGGTGCTGATATGGCAGTCTTAAATATGTGCATGTGGTTGATAACGTATTATTGTGCATGTGTGTGTGTGTGTGTATTACAGTGCAAGAATGTTTTCCCATATGCTTTCTGTGTGTGTTCGACTGAGATGAGAGAGTACTTTGTAGTCATGTTTGCTGACAGGAAGTGAGACATTCTTGCAAACGTTCACAGTAAGGTTCAGTTTGAATTCTTTGTTCTTTTGCCTCAACGCATTTTTGATCCGTTTTCTTTCCCTTCTTTTCTTTTTTTGTGTTAGTTTCAAAGTCTGGGAATAGGGAGTGTTTGTTTTTTATTTTATATGCCTTATCTCTTCATTTACATCATGTTTCTCCTCTTGCTTATGCCCTGCCTCATCCTTGACTGGTTCTTTGACAGAGCGGAAATCGTGCGTACAGCCCCCTCGCTGTGTCCCGTTTGATCCAGACTCCTTGCCAATCCTGCACCAGATGCCCAAAGGAGGACGCCAAGCCTTGTTCGCCTTTGATCTAGCAGCAAATTAGTGGCAAATGAAAATAAATGAAGGCGGCTGAATTTAGCAGGATGGAGAATAGGCGAAGAGGAATTGTACGCCTGTTACAGCCCCAGTGTTTTCTTCTGTAATGCGAGTTTGTGTTTCTCCAATGGAAACATTAAACATCAGAAGTGACAGAGATGCTGGTGTCCGTCCCTAGTTGCTGACTATGCAAGTGTCATATCAAACTGCTTCTCAGACGCTTTGATGAGGCAAACTGTCTACGTCTTTAATACACTTCATGGTGCCGGGCTGCAGTCTATAGTATTCAACGCACATCTGGCTTGCAGAAACTCAGTAACTCCCTTCCCCTCAGGCTTCTATGAGTTTGTGTTTCTGATCCCTGGATGTTTCAAGAAGATTTCTGCGGGACTAGTTGGAGATGTTTCGTGTAGAATTGCAATGAGCAGACATCAGAGGAGCTAACGTCTTTGCGGTGTCCTCTTGCATGTCATCTGTCTCTTTATCCCAGTTTATGAGCCTCAGAAAAGTTTTATCATAGTCATCCGTCACATGCTCATGCACATCTTAGTAGAGGTCACAGTAGTAAGCTTTCCTACCAAAGCCATCTATAGAAAACAATATGCTACCATCAGTGACATCTTGACCTGTGTCATATTTCAACTTTTCTGAAAGTGCTAAGTGTCTTTCAGCATAGACACTTAGCTGCTAACAGAGAGGGGAATGTGCTTGGTCTCAAAGTTCCACAGAGGTTCACAACTTTAAAGTGTCTTTAAAGTGTCCCTCAGAACCACAAAGAAACAGAACTTCTAAAGGAGCAAGCGTATTAGACATTGTGTATGTGTGTGTGTGTGTAGCATATAGTGCTATTCTTTGATTTTGCCAGCTCTGGTGTTACACTCCATAATAGCTTCCTCAATGTTGTGATGTCTGAGAGACTAAATGACAGCTTGGGGTTGAAACTTGAATGGGCTTGGTCATGTGTGTGCTTGATATTTGTATGTAGGTAATCCTCTGTGCCTGAGGTGTGTATGCTGTATAGACATTGTGTAAGACATTGTGTGTGTGTGCACTTGTGTTTGTAGTTTGTTGTGGTGATATGTTACGTTACATATTTATGAGAACGTGATATCCTCAGATCTTCCATCATCAGGAAATTTGACGCCCCTTAGCCCCCACCCAACACACACATACACACCTCTTAAAGGGAGTTTTGTGATTAGAAATTGGGTCAGGCTAGGTTAAGGGCCAATGTTTAGGGTTTACTGTATTCAAAGAATGCTCTCACAAGTATAGAAGCACAAATGTGTGTTTCAGTATGTGTGAGGGGCAGGTGTTTTCTCTGTGGGCCAAACAGCTTTTGGCCTGTCGGCCCATCATGCTGTGAACAAATACGAGGAGAACAAACTGTGGAGATTGAAGAATGTGGTGAATTGGAAGGAAATGTGTGACCCGATTCCAGTAGAATCTTGCAGCTTTGACACGAAAAGTACAACTCACAGTGAGCGTCAGTGTAAACAACAGGGCACAGCCACTGATCCATATTCAGCAGAGCCTTCTGAGCAAGCTTAACTGTTTTGTAATTGTTTCCATATTTAAGGATTTTGGTACTATTTTTAATATTTGAATAACAAATTGATTTGTGTATTCTCCTTATGCAGTGCAAAATAAGCAAGGAGATGTGTTAGAGAAAAGAAGTGACTTAAATGCATTCATCAGTGCCAAAGATTTCTGTAGAGGCACAAACTGGAGCTATATCCACTAAATATGATGAGGAAATGCTAGGATTGTAGTTGACACAAACACAGTCCCTGCATTTGTGCGACTGACATGCATGACACATCATATGCAATATATTTGTACACTGACGCACATTAAGTTCAGATATTCTTGCTCATGTCCATTTTATCATTGTAGTCAGGTGACAGACTGTCTGTGGATTCCCCACAGTCCCTATACTGTTATATTATGAGAATGCACATGCACAAGAAATGGTTACAACCTTTGAAAAAGAAGATAAATGGTCACACACAGTATTGGTTATCCTGTGCTTAATTCCTCAAACTTGCCCTGGTTAAGAGCTTCTCTTAAGGGATGGTCTCTACAGTGTCATTTGCACATAGATCCAGAACATTTCCTGTTGCTGGTCCAGTCACCTCTCTTACTGGCCATGTTTTCTATCTTTATATGCCAGCACAGGCTAGAGAGCATAATCATGTAAATATTAACAATGTGGCGTAACAAATAATTTGGCGTTACAGGCTACATGCTTAGAACTGAACATGGCCTAATGTTATCATCATCACTTTCATTGTCGCCTAATAATATTCATAGCAGTCGTCTACACAATTGCTGACTTGACTTGCTCCTAAACTCTCAGTGATAACTGAACGCACATCCAACAACAAAGTACATTCAGGGCGATACATATCTCTGCCTTTCGGTTTGCATACTTCCAGCCCAACAAATGCCTTTACCTTTGTCATAGATATTTCTTAACACGCTCTTCCCTGTTTTAATAACCACTGTTTACAAGTAAAGAGCAAAGTGTTTGACAGCTAAAACAATACAGTGATTCAGAGAGAAGGGCAGCGGTCCAAGGTGCTGTTTTTTTCCTTCCGTGGGCGTTAATTTTACTACACATACACACTGTAGGCAGGTTGTTTGGACATACTAGTGTGACTGTGTGTACAGGCAGGGCATCAAATGTATTTGGCTGTTCATGTGTTTAAATTGTCATCGATTCAGAGTGTGCATTAGCTCTCCTCGCCTCATAGTGTTCTTGTCCACATACAGCAGTGACCCAGACAAAAGGTCACACCCACTGCTAATTAGATTAAGGCTTTCTTCATGGGGCCTGGGAGAAACTGCGTCTGCATTTGCTCAACCGCTGCCACTGGATGTGTTAGCAATTTTTCATTATTAGTCACTGTATGTTTTACAGCATGTCACATTTAACAGCTTTTCTGATGAAATTCTCTCGCAAGAGTAGTTTTTATGGAGAACGTAATTTCTATAAAGAAAGATTTAAAAAACAAGAAGAGATCAATTTAAAAGAATAAGTTACTCTTTGTATATATCGGCTTGTCGTACATGTTCAGCACATGGTCATGTATTGTCATCGTATTTATTATAAGATACATGCACATCTCCAAACAGTAATTTAAAGTTCAAATGTCAGGGCTTTTCCCCTCACTCATCTCAGGGTGTGGTCCAAGATACTATGGGAAATTCTCATTGGCCAGATAAATCTTGGCTTGATTTCTTCATAAAATTCCCCAGTTCCCAGGCGCAATAGTTTTTGACAGTGCAGTAATGTGTGTGTGTGAGTGCGAGTGATATTTTCAGGCTGAGCTGGGAGTGTAGGTTGTGTGAGTCATAAAGAATGTCTTCAGAGACATTTGTTTTAGAAACACAGAGAACACATTATATCCATGGTATGACTGCAGTGGCGCTGAGTTGGGCGACTGCAAGGCACGGAGGGACGTGGCAGAGTCTCAAGTGTCGCACAACCAGAGAAGATACACAGATGTATACTGTTTGGTGGCATTTCCAGGAGATAGAGCATGATCTGTGACGTGGACTCTTTTCTGTCAGCAAGACTGTGGACAGCTTTGTTGCTGCGCAGGCATGGTTGTCTCAGAAATGAAAGCCCAGGAAAGGCAAGAGAAATGTCTTATATAGAGAATCTGCATGTGTTTATGTGCCTTATTACAAGTGTGCACAGTAATAACATGCTGTACAGTATGTGTGATAGCCACTACTGTTTTCCCAGATTTGCCAGATGCCTGTGAAATTGCTGGATGTTTCGGCTCTCTCCCACGTGCTCTGACCTTTTGGCGCGATTGGAAAACAGTCTGAGTCATCAGTCCTTAGAGATTTTACGAAGCTATTTGAAACATGGTGAGTCATATCTTTAAGTGGTGGGGACAGCGTGTTGCAAGGGCTGGCAGAGTAACCACCAGGACCAAGTTCTGTCTACAAGTAGCCATACGAGAGCACTCATTCACTCTTTCTAAGTTTGCCTAGAAGTAACGTAAATTGGCAGGTGAGGTAAGGACACAATTACCACATAGCCTAATGAGATGCAAGCAAAGCCTGCTCAGACAGTCAGTGCTGCAGGATAGGTAAAGAGGCTGCAAGAATTGGCACAACCTAAAGTGACATAAATGGATCCAAAGCAGGAACTAGATAACTTTCTTTTATTGATTGCTGCATGGATCCAGACTTCATATGGCTGCCTGCCACTAGCCTGGGGTTTTCCTCTTGACACCAGAGTCAGGGGTAGTAGTAGTGAAAGGGTGAAACAGGGGATACTAAACAAAAACTTGTTTATATTTTATGAGGGTCATTCTTGTATTCAATTAGCTTTTGATGTTGTTGCAGCTGCTATCAATACAGGCTTCCTACCACATCTTCCGAATCGTCTTGGCAAACTTATCCCAGTTTATTTTGCACAGTTGGGTCTGGGATACCGACTATTCTCTGCACGTTTAACTGACCGATCATTGTGAATGCAGGTTTTTATTTATTTTGGAGGAATTTCTGCAGCTTGTCTCAGATTTCTCCCTTTGGCATTGTTATACTTTATGACTGTTCTCTTTTGTCTTGAGAGTGTCAGAGGTCAACAGTCTCCGGTCAACCCATAGCTGAAACATGTTTAGAATTTAGAAACCGTTTATGAGTTTTCATCTTTAAAACTCATGGTGGTTGAGGCAGAAGTCTACTCAGTGTGGTTCATGGGGGGCATTGACAGATCATTTTTGGATTGCTTGAAATTAAACAATTCTGCTGAAAGTTACGTGGGTTAGATTGTTTTGAGGCAATTTTTTCAGGTGCTGTTCCAGATGGGCTGACAGAAACCCAAGAATACTGTATTATTAGAGCCATGTTTCTTCAATTTAGACTGTTCCAAACATCACTGAATCATGACCTCTCTTCTTCTCTGTGCATGAGTATGTATGACAGAGACAGACAGAGAGACAGAGAGAGACAGTTTACTGGATTCTGACCTTTGACTGAAACACAAACCTTCAACTTTGTTGTCCCAAAGGAAATTAATTTGCAGTCAGGAATCAAACAAGGCCACAACAGAGCTACAAAGAGCTCACTTGGGATCAGACAAAGGCAGAGACACTCCTACCAATTCAATTAAATACAAACATTAAGGATTAGGACCTAGACATGATGTAAAGAGCAAAGTGAACTGTTGTGAAGAATAAAGTGCTTTGGCAGAAATGTAAATGCTTACGATTTAATGAAGATTGAGCCTTTAGCTACAAGAATAAAAGAGACTCTGGCGTGTCATGTCTTTGTTTTTTGCTTCTGAAGTGGCAGCCTGATCAGGGCATTCAAGGATGTGGCTAACCTTTTTAATGACTTAGGGCAACAAACCTAACGAAGTCATTAAATAAAATTACCATCTTTGTCAATCTATTTTATTTTATCAGGCGACCATGTCCGGCCAAACACCTAACACTACGAGACCGTCTTGCACACATGAGATACTTAGAAATTATGTTATGATCGTCCCCAAAAATGTCTAATCGAAAACAATGTCAGTGTCCTTATTCTTGATCTAAGTGTGGGTGACTGGGCTGTGACCTTTTAATGTCAATAGATACCTCATGCCTTGACATTTAGTTCTTGGTTCACTGTCATGATGGCTAGGGCAGATTTTAAAGTGATCTGAAACGACTGTGTGTGGGTGAGCATTTTATTGGTGCCACTTGTACACATAACAGCCTGAGGTTTCTGTTGTTAGAAGCCAGAAACTTCTGTAATTAGTTAATTTACACGGTTTAATTATGACTCTGTATAAATTGAAAATTTAAGCCCTGAGGTTTTAAATACCTAATATTTTCCATGGTTGGAGCCTGGCTTTAATTCACAGCGTAACCTATTTACAGCCTCTATTCTAGGAGCCTGAGAGGGCAAGTTCTCAAAGTGGAATAAAAGGCCTTTGCTATACAAATAAATAATACCATAAAATGTAAGGCGTTTTCTGCATGCAATGTCTGGTTAACGGTAAACTCTCTCCACATGTTTAATTAACAATGTGAATAAAACGCCAGCACTGTATACATGGCAAGAGCTACGGGAGGCATTTTGGGTTTAGGATCCTCGTTTCAGATGCTTGGAATGCTAAGTGCTGAGCTACCCCGAACACACTCTCTCTAGCAGCTGGTGGGAGACTGGCTCTGTACAATGATGTTCAGGGCAGCACTTTATCAACAGAACATCTGATAACATGACCAGTGGACTGCAAATAAAGCACCGGCACACTGTAATGAGAGAGAGAGCCAAAACTGGGAGAAATCCCATGTCCACAGCGGCAACAGTTGCTGTGCTCATTACAAAAAATCACAATTTGATATGGTATATATTTGCACAACAAAAACATCTCCATCTTAACAATTGATGTGATAAATGTTCCTGTTTACAATAAATATCAACCTGTTTTTCATGGGAATACTACCAATTATCTGGATAGGTAATGAGATGAGACCTTATTTATGCCAGTGAAGTGTTCAAAATTGATAAATGGGATGCGGACATATTATTGCTCTCTGGTGCAGGCTGTGCAGGTGTCAGCTGTCAGGTGTGCTGCAGTGGGATTATGGGTTAGGATGTGTACCACCCCTATCCTATAATAACACCCACAGAAGCCTGGCCACCTGCCGCCACATCTCAGAGGAGCTTGTCTCTTCCGACTCCTAGGAAGCAGGAAGCCTCCACACTTTAAGACCAGCTTCCAGCCGCACTAAACCCTGCTCTTCAACTCGGTAACAACCAGCACTTAACTGAGCCAGACAACAAAGTGCTGTCACACTGGCAGAGTTTAAGTGTTAGACTGACATGACTAAAAGCATGCTGCCGCCATCTGCCACAAGCTCCACCCTATCATAAGTAGCTTTTATAGTTTTTCATAAAATGCATAAAACAGGATTGAACTGAAAGCAGGACATTGGCTTATGTAAAAGCATGTAAAAACTATTTTGTTTAAACAGACCCACCATATCCATTCTATCTGTAACTATGTGCACATGGTTCATTTTTTCTTTCTTTCCATTTCTAGCTGATCCCATTGACATTCTGCGAGTGCTGGATCTGTCAGAGAACATGGAGGGGGTGTCCTTGGAGGCTGGTCTCTGCACCAGCAGGAGGGGCATAGAGGACACAGACCTGGCCTACAAGATAGACAAAAAGATCCAGCTCAGTGGTCCCACCAAGCAGCTCTTCCCCGGTAATGGACCTTTTTCCTACAAGACCATATACAACACAGCCTTGTGTCCCACGAGAAACAGAATTACTTGAGAATTCATGTCACTTTTGTGAGGGATTCTTCTCTCACTAAAACCTTAAGAAATTTGACTTTGAACTCCCTTTACTCCTCCTCATGGGTCCTCGCTGCTTTCATGGGCAATATTTTTCATCATTATTATCTTTACTCAGGTCTCACTGGCAGCGGGTGGTGCCTGCATATTATAAAAATGTCTACCTCCCTGCTGTGCTCGCTCTTGTATGACCTAACAGCATCTCTCCTCTCCTCTCCTCTCCTCTCCCAGATTCCAGATTTCCAGAGGATTTCTCCCTGATGGCTGCTGTGCGAGCTAAAAAGGGCTCCCAGTTCTTCCTGCTTTCAGTGTATGATGACCAGGGGGTGCAGCAGCTGGGGCTCGAAGTGGGCCGTTCGCCAGTCTTTCTGTATGAGGACCAGCATGGGCAGCCCACACCAGAAATGTACCCCATCTTCAAGAAGATCAACCTAGCTGATGGAAAGTGGGTAGTTTGAAAGCCTATAACTTCTTCTTAGAGCAGATATTAATGATGGTTTGACAGAAAACTGTATCTGATGTGTGTGTTCAATAGAGCAGATCCACCATGACTGTGTAATTAATAATAACTGTGCACATAAAATTTTCCCAAGCCTTGAAATCCGACCTTGTGTCTCCTTAAGTGAATAAGATACTTGTGGAGTGCTTGCTGCAATGATTTGTCTTGATCAAAGGAGTTAAGGAAATCAAGCCATCATAATCTCATGCTCAAAGGCACTTCTGTTTTGCTTGACTTGAAAGTGCTGTGAAACAGCTCTTTGCATTGCTGATTCTGCTGGGCAACAGACTTATCTTCAAACACAAAATGCTTCCACCACTACGTTTTGGCAATACCTCCCTCCAAGGCTCAACTGTCCGTTAATTCTCACTCTCTCTTTGTTTGTTCAGATGGCACAGGATAGCCTACAGTGTGCAGGACAAGTCTGTGACCCTCTACTTGGACTGTCAGTGGGTTGAGACCCTACATCTGCAGCGAGGGGACAACGCTACAGTCAGCACAGATGGTGTCACTGTGTTTGGGACGCGGCTACTGGACGAAGATGTATTTGAGGTAGAAAGTGTGGGGACCTATAAAAATATATAACCAAGTGTTTTACTTGGGTATCATACTTTCAAAATGTTCCTATTTCAAAAATCCAATTCCTTGTTTTTTTATTGTATTTAGCCAAAAGAAGAATAGCAGATTTGAATACATCTTGCACTGTGGCCTTTTTTTTATATTTCTGTATTGAAGTAGAAAAAAGGAAGTAAATGAGAGTCAGCATCATGTGAACTTTGGGTTATTAAGTATGCAGGTGAAACCATGGGAGGCTGTTTCACTAGGGTAATATACAATGCATATTAGCTTAATCATCTGACAAGGCGCTGTAGGGGGTACATTCTGATGACATTTGAATTACTTTTTTTCTTTCTTACTTTCTTACTGTTTCTCACACGTTTTTACATACAGCTAAATTCAGTTTATGTTAGTCCACACAGCTGCTGACTTGAACATTTTTATAGCTTGTTGAGTAAAGTGACAAGGATTTGGGTAGTTTCTTGATCAGATTAGATAACCGCTTCATGCTACACCAATGGCCAAGCATTGCTCATATCCAATCTGATTTGGGAGAAATGTGCATTAAAATCCACAATAAATAGTTTTTTGGGTTTGAATAGGGTTGAAATGGGTTTGAAACTTGAATATGTCACCATATATAAATCATATTGTATATGATCTATACATACAATATACAGTTGTGTCGGTGAAATTATGGGATAAGCAGAACATGAATTATATATGATACTGTGGAATTTCCTCTTTCTGCCTTTCAAGCTACTTAAGAAAAGGTTTAAATGGAAAATCACAGTTCAGGAGGCCGTGGGGTGACAGGGGTCTCCTGTCAATCAATAGCTGCAGGAACAAAGCAGTGCAGAGGAAAAGAGGTGTTTCGGGGAGAGTGGGGAGGAGGAGGAGGGGGTGTTGTTCAGACATGCCCAGCCTCATCATTTCCATTGCAAAGCCAAGAAATGACACATTCTCTTCACTATTTGGATTTGTCAGCATAGATCTGTTATAGATGTGTTGATGTGAGTCTGAATGGCCAGCGGCGCATTTGGACATGTCAATATGTGTAGTTTGGTCATGAAATATTTGCTTCTTGTGGCTACACATTTTGTTTTTTTTTATATAACTGAGTAGCAGGGGATATGTATCACAGGTAAAGTTTCTGCTTAAGTCATTCCAAACTGCGTCTGCCTGAAAAAGAAGATAAATTTATCCCTTTTGAATTTGAAGTACATGTTTTCAGTTTTCAGTTAAGAGCATTAGAATATGTGTCTGCATGTGTATCAAAGTTCTGGGAGGGGATTCCAGTTTCTCTTTTTCTCTGCAGTAATCTATTGCCATAAGCCATTCGGTGTGCTTCCCATGACAATATGCAACCACTGATCCATTGTCATTCCCAATGAGGCTCTGCTCTAAATCTCTCGCCCACAGCATGAAATAGAGATCAGCTCAAGCCCCGTCCCCTTCCATGTCCTCTCTTCAGGGCTCTGTATGTGCTCAGCAATGGAGCAAGAAAGAAAAGGAAATATACACAGCGATATAACGTACAGTCAAGTTCAGAGAACTTACCATCTGCCCAACTCTCAGTGTCCAAAGAACACCCTGCAGTCTGCAAAAGGGAACAAACTGTTAAACTTTAAGAAACTATAGAGGGAGGGTTGGTATGACTCCTTATTGGCCTAATAGATAGAAACCACAACCTTCTTCATGATCACCAGGAATAAAACAGATGTCCTTGGTCCTGACAAGTGAACACCTACTGCCTTTGGGTTTTACGTGTGTTTTCATTAACTACCGTCCTAACCTTGCCCACACATTGACTTTACATTCCCGTCGCCCTAAGATGATCTCAGTTACCCCTTCCAAGCTATAAGTTACTCTCTGCTCTCTTCCTAGCCTTCGATCGCAGACACTGACAGGCGTTCCAGTTTTAAAATTCATTGAAATCCCACTTCAGTTAAGAAATGTGTCTCCTTGTGGGCTCTATAAATTTCTCTTTTTAGAAGCAATGTAGACCGTTTAATCTTTGGCCTCTATCCATAAACACTCATCTGCACTTATTTATTATCCTATGAGAAGAGTTATGATGATGATACAGTATTTGAGGTGATGCCTAATACCCTTCAGACTATGTGTTGATGAGATCCATCATCCGGTCCAACCCATGAACTTTTTGTGGTCATTGTGGTCACGTGTTTGGAGGGTTGCACTTCATTTAATATTGGATTGAGTCTTAATATCTTGTTTTCTGTGACACAAGTGAAAAATCCTCAAATTAATCTTCTGTTCGATCTCTCATTTTGACGGTAAAATATGATTTTCAGTGTGTGAGTGTACAGTATATATCCGCAGCCTTAAGTTCAGACGTCTAGCTGTGCATAATTAAGGATCAGTGTTGCAAAGCCACGGGTGAGGCTGGTACCAGGGGAGGAGAGATTAAGCAGGCTGACCCCTGGGCCTCTGTTCCCAGGCCCTGGTTCTGGGGGAGGAGGCCAGTGTTCCGGCCCAGTTCTCCCAGCGTGGGAGCATGGGGCCCGTGGTCAGCCACTAATGTCTCTATTGCTTCCAGATTGTGACTATGACTACAGAAGTTTGCTGTTCAAACTGAACACTCTGTTTGCATCAGCAGTAAAGCAAACATCAAACTGTCCACAAGTGTGGTTGTGCTCCTTCTTGGCCGCTGGGTGCCCTGTGTATGTGCCTCCAACACGCTGACTGCTTAGATAAGATCCAGCCCAGCATTTATTTGTTAAGGAATTCTGATACTTTCTCTCTCGATTAGTCCTGGAAGAAATCTTTTTGGTTCACTGTTATAGGCATGTTGAAACCATGACTTGTCAAGCATATCATTAAAGGGCAGCTTTATTTGAATGCTTAGCAACCCCATGGATTTACCACACAAATCGGAAAAGCACATTAAATCAGTCAAGGTCTGTTTAAGTCATATCTTGCCTTGGTAATGACTTATGTCTGATGGTGGTCAGATGTCTTTGGTTAGTCATGAGCATCTGTTGGACTTTTGAAAATTGTTCAAAATTCTGTTAAATTACACTGAGCTTCTTTGTTAGAAGCTTTTGGTTGCTCCTTTACCCAAAGAGGTTGTGGATTACACAAGAACGCAAGTTATTTTTTAGAGATTGAGATCTGATTAACGCATTGCAGCACTTCATATACGATCTAGCAGTATGATGCTTGGTTAGCTGGAACCACACACCATATTCCAGACAGCAGGGGAAAGCAAAGAGGTTACTCTCTGAAACACTAATGAACCTTTGCCAACAGAGACGTGCGTAACCTCATGCGGCATGTATGTGAGCCATCAAAAATGTGTGGAGTCAGCAGAGGTGTTTTCCTTTTCAGCGTGTCCTGTTCAGATGTACTTGCCCCATCCTAAATGGAGAATGGCAGAGCACACATGATTTTGGGCAACACTTTACTCGCTGCGTGTTTCTAGAGGAGAGAGCCCCTGCTAGGCAAGAAAAACAGAAAAGCGTCTGTGTGAAAGTGTTGCCTTTGATCTCAAATTGAGATGGGATTAGATTGGATTAACTCCCTGTTGCCTTTCTCTCTCACTCTTTGTCTCTGTCTCTCACCTTAGAATGTAATCATTCCTTTAGCTTGACACAAACAGAAAGAAAAAAAGATAAGTGGATGACAACTCCTTTCATCTTTACTGTATTAAAGCCTTTTCCTTGGTTTACAGTTTTGTATGTGGCGATCCAGACTTTGCATAGACATGCATTGCTGATAACCATGATTTGAACTGTATTAGAAGATATACGTATAAACTGGTGGTGGGTAACAGAGAAGCAATATGTTTTAATTTATTTCACCTCTGGCCCGTTGACACCTAATCAAAGAGATTACAATTGGACTATAATTACCACAATATCAAGCAGTTAATCTGATTTGATTGATCACAAATTGCTGCCCAGCTGTTCCTGAATAAGATTTCACCCGGCAATATGTTTTTTTATTTTATTCATTATTCAACCTATAAAATGTCAAAAATGCCCATCAAAACACATTGTATTGGTTGTCTTGACTAATAATATTTATTTTATGATAATATGGACCAGTACAGTAATCCATTATGTTTGATATTATAACTGATAACTGACAAACCTGCACTTACATCAATTGACAAGTTATTTCAGCACTACAAAGCATTATGTAATAATATAATGTGGACAGAAGACAAGAGTGATGTTGAGTGTAAGGCCATTAAGCCAACAGAGGTTCTGGGCTTACTGCTGCTGGGTCCAGCAGAGCTGTCTCTGTGCATGCTTGTGTATACTAGTGGCTACACCTCCAGGGCAGGATGGGAAGTGAAAGGTCCTGGCATGGAGGCGAGAGAGCACTATGTGACTATTGTGTACACTTTCAGGGTCCTTCTGCAATTATGGGAACACAGCAAAGCAATAGTCAGCAGAAATTGTACCAGTAGTGACAGTGTGATGATGCTACTGTATAACATTTTACATATTCTCATAGTGTCTGTGTTGTTGTTGTGTATTGTTGCATGTTCAGTCTTATGGCCCTTGAAATATCTCTTCACATTGCAACAGCAGCTGCTGTATGTTTCAGCAAGATGTAAGATGATTCTGCTTCTCCTGTATGCCTGGCTTTATAACATGACACTGTCTGTCTGCTTTCTGGTTTATTTCAGGGAGATATTCAGCAACTATTGATTCTGGATGACCCCCAGGCCGCTGCCAACTACTGTGTAAACTATATACCAGACTGTGACTCTGGTCTTCCCTACAACAGCCAAGCACTGGACCTGCAGGAGGTCAGTACTGCCACCAACTGCTTGAAAAACCCACGCTAATCTTTGTACAGTTCTTCTACAGTTGATACAATGCCCATTCAATTAACTGCAGAGACATGGCTTGCTTTTTTATTTGAACACAAAGGTCAGCATATATTAGTTCATTCTTTGTTATTTCTTCATTGTGTATTAGAGGCCCTGAGTTTGTAGTATGTTTTAAGCAATATCATGAGCTTCTACTTCTATCACTTGTGTTAAACATCATCAGGTACTTCTGACTGCTAAGGTGGGCTTGCAGAAGCAATTACTTCATAGTCAGCAAGTAAAAGGAGCACAAGCATGGCTATCAATAGACCTATGTGTCCATAAGACTCATATGATTTACAAGCAGACGACAGCTCTAGCCAAGAAGAGACCTGAGTACAGTACAAATGTACTGAGTGTTTGAAGAAGAGACTTGAGAAATTAAGACAGAATATAGGCCATCAGTCATCAGCCATCAGTTCTTTCAAATGCTTTCAAATGCAGCCAGCAGTGGAGCATTCTTAAGGTTAGGTGTTCCTTTGGCAAGGGACACACACATATAGAGCCAGGAGCCGATAACTCAAAGATGATATTTAATAGCTCTTCCCCTCTTCAAGGCGTGCTTAAAAAATTATGGAAATGAATTACTGTATATTTCTTTGGTGGTGTGTGAAAGATAGCGATAAGTAGGAAGGAGGCAGCCAGAGGAACAGAGGCAGAGAACATTTATGCAAGTGTCTATTTTTATGTGTATGCCACGTGTGCATACACTCATGTGCATGCACACGTGTGTCTGCACGCAAATATGACCGCCCGGTCATTGATAATGCTCTAGAGATGGTTCATTAACGGTTCTTTGACGCCATTTCGATAGTCATCCAGCTGGCTTTTATAAAACCACAGCTGAGCAATGAGCTCTGAATCCAGAACATGTCAACATCTGTCACCCCACTGACCTACTTCCCATCAGTCTCCCTTAAACACTGACCTTGTTTACAAGTGGATCTAAATCACATCACTGATATGTCTTTCACAGACTGGGCCTTCAGCGTCTTTTCAGGCAGAGGCTATTCAAATCACTAACATGTAATGGAAACACTCCGGAGGATGCCACAACCCATATTTGCTCACTTGCCAGAGCACACTAAGAATTAGCACCTCTGTAGGATTATAACCATGGTAACCCCTGACCACACAGGCATATATGTTTTCTGCTTTGACTAAGAGGAAACAACTGTATTTGTCCCTTCTCATTTCATGTTTGCTTTAGGTTTTTGCCAGCTCAGTAGGAGTCACTGTAGGTGTCTGACCCTCTGAGGCTCTCACAGGACCTGTGTGCATTGCTTCACCTTACTGTTGCAGGCTATTTCCTTTATAGTATTTTCATTCACAACAGTGTTTGTTTTTTCCCCATCGTCCACTGGTGCCCTCATCTTGCAATCCCTTTTTCATAAAAGAACTCCCAACTTGTGTCTGAGGCCTTGCTGAAAAGTGACCAGTCGGATGAACCAAAGGAGCACTCCAAAAAGGACAGGAAAGGCAAAAAGGACAAAAAAAAGAGGGACAAGGACTCTAAAGGAAAGCGCAAAGGCAAGAAGGGCTCCAGAAAGAAAAAACATGAAGAGGAGGGTCTTCAGGATGGCTTCCTCAGAGTGTCCTCAATCCTGCCTGAGTATCTATCCCAAAAACCCTTTCAGACCACAGAGTTGCCAGAAATTAAGAGCACCCTAGGCAGTGTCCTCCTCACTGAAGCCTTGGACAAGACCTTCATGGAGATGCCCACACATGAACCTGACTCTACAACTGAGGCCCCCCCTGTGGTGCCCAGTGCATTGCTCGAATCAAAGGTTACTGAGGAGGTAGACAAATTTACCTGTAGATGCTCGACACCCCAACCCCCTCCTGCCATTTGCAGTTCTAACCAATCATTCCCCTAATTCCCTCTAACCATAGAGAGCACCTCTTGCCTTTCCAGTTGCTTACTACCACCACCACCACCACCACTAACCAGCACCATCCTAATCATCACCTCCTCCACATCCCTACTAGAAAACATGGAGAATGCATTTTAAATTTGACATTTTTGATGATATCACTGCCTTCTGGCTGTTTGTGTGTGTTTTTTGTAGATCATGTAGTAGTACATGCATACCATATACCCAAAAAGCATAGTATTCATGGTACATGCAATACATGTCTTCCTGTATGCAAACCTGAGTGAATGAGTATTGGATTTACAGTTAATTCAAGGTGAATATTGCGCTCGTGTACCATCTAAATCATTTAAATCATATCGCACATGCTATTATGAATATGCCACAGTGACTGTATATCTTTATTTTTAAATCCAATATTTTTTTTACTTTTCACACCATCAAACAAAAAATGCTTCTGTATGTCTCCTTCATGTTTGTTACTTCCTAATTTTCCATGTCAACTAATTTTTCATGCTCAGTTTCTGTAGCTGTTGCAATCTCTGCCACGCTGCCACATGAATCTGATGTCGTCCATCAGCTAATTACACTCCAGCATTGTAATTAACTGCACACCTGTCAACCTGTATCCCGGATAATCAACACATTCCCAGAACGTCCACCTGTTTTGCTAACATTCATTATCGTACATAACAAAATGTGCCTTTACTTGGACGCACTGGGTGCTAATGTGACATGCTCAGTGTCCCCTGGTTCGTCTCTGCTATGACTCATTTAAGCCCATGTGTTGGCCTACAGGAGGGCAAGCCAGTGCAGGAGCCAGTGGTGGAGGAGTATGGATCTGACCTTTACAGAGACCACTATGATGATCGCTCAGTTTCCACAGTAACAGTGGACCAAAATATTACTGAATATGAGGTAGGTTAAATGCAGACACAAGAAATCACCTCAGCACCGAAACACTGAGGGGTTATTTTGGTATTCACTACCCCTACCACTGATGGAGTTTCTCATTCCTTAACAGATTCTTGAATATGAAGATTACAAGAATGACACAGAGTCGGAGTATGAAGAGTATGAAACTTATGAGGACGGATTTGACTTTGCAGAGCGGGAAAGAGCAGAGACGTGGGATGGAGAGGTAAATCTGAAATACATCAAATGAGTGGTCACGTCTTCAATTGCCTGCATCCAGTGATTTCTAACAATCCACATCTATTCATCTGTTCCTCCTCCTCAGGCTAGCCTCAGAGCAGAAAAAGGCCAGAAGGGAGAGCCAGCTGTTATTGAGCCGGTGAGCTGCTAGTGGCATTTAATGAATGGCCTAGTAGCGTTAGTTATGAGCAAGGGAATGAGCTGATACACTAACTCTCCTAATGTACATTTCATTCTATCTGTGCTTGTTTATAGGGTATATTAGTGGAAGGACCCCCAGGGCAACCAGGGCCAGAGGTAAGCCTATTCACTGCCTAAAGACAAACTGATGGTGTCTTGTCTGTGTAATTGTATAGGATGTAGCATAATGTAAAATAAGCATGAATTCTTCAGATGTGGTGCAAAATGTTGAGAATTTTAGATTGTAACCATCAGGATACAACAGAGGTGTTTCTGGGAAAGGAAACAGGGTTTTCCCATAAATTCTCCATGCACTACAGTGCAATGCAAGATGGCATATGTTACAGAAATAGACTGTCATTTCATTGAGAACTAAGCAAATAGTGTGGCAATGTTCTTTAATGTGTGTTTGAGTGCTGTGAATGTGTCCTTCACAGGGGCTCGCTGGCCCTGCTGGCCCAACAGGCCCCCCAGGACCCAGGGGAGATCCTGGTGAATTGGTGAGTTTGGCTTAGGCCTGGACCTGGGCCGATTGGATTCATTTGACCCCAGTTTGACCCCTTCACCTTTGGGACAGAGCTTCAACTGTGACCTCACATTGAATCATGTCCATGAGGTCTCTATGTCCCTGGTTCAGTGCTGATCTGAACCTGCTGGACTTCAGGGAGAGACGTTCACTCACACATGTTTGACCTGATTTTCTTTTGTGTGTGAGTGTGAGTGTGCGATTGCTTGAATAAGTGTATTTGCCCATGATTCATCACAGTGAAACACACTTAGACACACACACACACACACACTCAGTGACATATGCTCTGTCATTTCCCTATTGTTGATGGTTTTTATCATGTTGCTTGGCAGAGATGTTGATGACAGTTTATTACCACGAAGATCCCCATTGCATCCAAGCACATCACCTTCAGTCATTGCACGTGCATTTAGCAGCTATGTACAGTTCAGGTTCAGCCCACATAGCAAACAAACAAACCTATATTTTATTTGTTAAGATGAAATCTGAAGAGATGCAACAATGGCATATATCACTGAATCTGGCACTGATATCAACAAGCGAGGATAACAAATGCAATATATGTACAAATATATATGTACAAATAATCTCTTTGGCCATGGCATTATAAGGCCATGGATATGAAGTATCGTGTTTTATTGACTGACGCAAAGGACTATGGTTTTTGATGTATTATACCGTATGCAGTGTCTTGCCCTTACTACCAAAGCTTAATTTATTAACATGCATACATAGGAATATTTTCTAGTCTAGTGTAAATGTAACAGCATAAAATAACTGTAAGCTAAGATGTAAAAGACTAAGCACTTGTGTGAAATGTATTAATCAAATATATGTTTTAATACATGATGCCTTTGTACGGTATAATTTAAAAGCAGCAACAGCCTCCAGGTCCTCCTGAAACACATGTATTGTAAGCATTACATGTGAAGGAGTCAAAGGCATAGAAAAGGAGCTCTTCGTTTGTTTATGCAGCATGAGACTGTCCACCAGTAATTGACACATATTAGAAAATTCGTGTGTTTAAGGCTTTATGTAACACTTATCCTGTAGACACTTAATGTTTCAGGTAGAAAATCATAAGAATGATGTATGGCTGTATGGTTTACTAGAACCCCCCTTGACAACTCCCTTGTCAATTGTCTTGATTTTATATATATACATAGGTTCTTGTTATAGTGTTTAGATTGCTGGGATGTTTTTCTCTCTCTCACACACACACACACACACACACACACACACCTACACTAAATACACAGTAGCTGATACTTACCCCTCTTGCCAACCTTTCTTTTCAGGGTCCCCCAGGACGTCCTGGTCTTGCCGGGGTTGATGGGATTCCAGGTCCTCCAGGAACCCTGTTGATGCTACCAGTAAGGCCTTAAGGCACACTCATGCTTGCTCATGCACACACCTTTTCCCAGTGTGGAGTAGTGTCATGACCACAAGGGGGGGCTGTGTGATTAAACTTCATTTACATTTGGGGAATCCTGTAGTGGGATCTGATTCCTCTTTTTCTATTACCTCCAGTTCCAGTATGGAGGAGATTCCCAGAAGGGACCAGTGGTGTCTCCCCAGGAGGCGCAGGCACAGGCTATCCTGCAACAGACTAAGGTACACTTCACAAATCCCCTGTGTCATCATGCCATATTATACCACCAGTGACCAATTCATTGCAAAGTCAAAAGGTGCCTTGTGCAGTTTACATAAACCATCCAATTGTATTTGTCTTCCAGCTGTCACTGAAGGGACCTCCAGGTCCAATGGGTCTTACAGGTCGACCAGGCCCTCTGGTAAGACACTCCTCTGACCTTGACCATCATAGCTCCAGGGCTCCTGCAACCTTTTACCTCAACGTCACATTCTGTCTGACCAGGCACAAGCTCCGCTCTCTCCTTTCCACCCTGACCTCATCATTATGCACGCTCAGTGTGTTCAGATTGCCGTGGTTGTGAAATCAGTGCAGGGTTGTAAAAAATGAACAGTTTCTTTTAAAAGATGATTTAATTTGCTATGAGCTTGTTTGCCATTTGGTTGTTTGGTGCTAAATGTGAGCTAAGGGCTGAATTGCTCCTGTACATCATGTCATGCTTTGATTAATTACTGTGTTTGTTTTGCAGGGTATTCCAGGTCCCACTGGGTTCAAAGGAGACAGCGGAGACAGTGGCCCTCCTGTAAGACCAGACATTGTTTCGACCTCACTACTAGCTTCCATCGTACCACACTTGTTTTTGCTTTTGTCACACTATTCACTCTTTGTCACACTTTTTTACACCTTTTACCACTTGTCTTGCTCTTTCTCTTTCTCATACAGGGACCACATGGGTTGCCGGGCCCTCCAGGAATTAATGGAAAGCCAGGAAAGAGAGTGAGATAACTTTTATATTGAAGGTTTCCACACTGAAAACCTCAGTATCTGCAGGTTGTGCTAACAGAATGCTGTGCCTGATGTACTATAAAGCAAAACCTATTTACACTGAATTGTGTATCTTGTAGGGCCGTGCAGGAGTGGATGGAGGTCGTGGAGCTCCAGGTGAAACAGGCTCTAAGGTAAGCTCTTTGAGATCTCACTGCACTGTATTGCAGTAGTAAAAATCTCTACTTATTGATCCTTACTGCATATTTGGATACTAGCTGAGGTTAAAAGTTGTGTGAATGCTACATTGCCAGTTGCTAGACCATATTACTGATGTTTGGTGTTAAGTTCCCATTAATTCTGTTTCCTGTTTCCATGAACACAACAATACCACAAGTGTTTAGGCAGCAAGGTCTTGTACGATAACAAACTATCTCCACTTGCAAGTGTAAGCCTTTAGGTATCCAGCAGCCCACAGCTTTTTATATGTATTGACAACGAGGCAACTCAATACCTAACAGCTGCAGGAAGAGCTTAGTAAATAAATCAGGCTCCCTTGATGCCGGGTCTGACAGAACAGCAGAGTCTTTATCAGTCAAAGCAGCATTTTAGCAGACCTACAGCTAATCTGAAAGCTCCCTCTCCCCAACACATACTCAGAGCAGATGGGAGACTCTGCCAGGGGAGACTTTCAGTACAATTCTGCTAATGTTTACACATTACCGTGTGTGTGTGTGTGTGTGTTTCAGGGTTTAATGCAGTTGCTTCTCTATTACTTTTCAGGGTGACAGGGGTTTTGACGGCCTGCCAGGTCTCCCAGGAAACAAGGGACACAGAGTGAGTTAGCTTTGGTAACTTAACATCGTCACTGGATTCATTTAGACATTCAGACACTAACACGCCAGCGCGGGATGCATGAATACCTTACACATCATATAGCAGCTGTTTATTTGCATATTATGATCATGATGATTGTTGTGATTTCCGTGATGACAGTGTACACTAAAAAGCATCTGCTTGATGCTGCTCTGCTATAAACAGAACAGTCTTAAATGCCTTGAGGCTTGTGGCTAATGCTTTTATCTTGTAGGGGGACAGAGGAAAGCCTGGTCCTCATGGGCCTGTCGGAGAGCCAGGAGAAAAGGTGAGTGCACAGTACTTTGCAGAATTTACTTGCAACAGAAAACACATCCTGCAGCAGTGCTTTGTTTTTCTTATTTTTTCCCCCATCACACAAGGTTAAAAGGGAAATACTTTCCAGATCAATGAATCATGAATCAATTCTACAATGCATTTACATGGTAAAGCACCACAGATCAAACCAGGCTTTACTGAAATTAAGTCATAAACTCCTGTTTTTTTTATTCTGCTATGCTGGCCTGAGTTCATTCAGTATGTTGGATTGCAAAAGACATGAAAGCTATGCAGTGCATCCCTGACACAGAATTGAAAATATGAAACATTGAAGCGTTGTCAAGATAGAATCTATCCATGCAGGCGGGCGGGGGAAGTTTGAGAGAGTGGTCTATTAGTCTTCGCTAGAAGATAGTTGAGCCTTATCTGTCAGGCAGTGAATTTCTTTAATGAGCTATTTTCACCGATTATGTCTGTGGGGATATAAATGTATCCATGCCTGAGGTTGACTCAGAGAGGGGCATGAGATTTGTGTGTTGAATCTGTTTCCATCTGTCTTATTTTAGGGATCTGATGGACCTGTGGGGCCAAGAGGGCAACCCGGTGAACCTGTGAGTAACCACGTCTGGAAGGATATGATGCGCCCTCATAATGCACACACACAGACATCCATCATCACAGCATAACTCTACATCAAAATATTTCATGTGTATTAGTTCTCTAAATTATAAAAAACGTACTATTTTAAGCATGTGCTTTGGGTTTTCAGAAATATGCTAACACAAAAACCTTTTTCTTAGTGCAGAATCAGAAGAAAATGATTTCCAAGACAAACCCTGAGGGAGATCACCGGATTTAAGCTCCAGCAGAATTTTCAGCCAATATATTACAGAAGAACTTACACAAGTACAAAATCTACTGCTCATACTGTACAAATCTATGATGGTCAAACCTTATAAATGCATTATTGCCTCAGTGTTCACTCTAGCATTAAAAGAGAAAAGGTCACTGGAAAAAGGCATACAGCTTGATCCAAAAATATACAATGGCATTGCATGCTAGTAAAAATCTATCATAAAAATACTACCTGCAAAGTAACTTCATGTTCAACTTCAACAATCATTCAGAGTCCATAAAGATTTTAAGAGCACCATGGTGCATCTCTGTGGTGAACACTGCTTGATTGGTTATGACTCGCACTCTATTTTTCTCCCAGTAGGTGAGGTTGGCTCAGCAGGGCTCTGTCCCTCTAAATGGATCACCCAGTGCAGGAAGTAGTGCCATAAGACATGTTAGGAAAACTGTGTTAAACTACAAAGATACAGGAAAGGAGAGAAATTGGCTGTTTTGATGAGAGAGAGGGAACAATGGGAAAAGTAATACAGCAAGAGACAAACGCGGGACAAAAATTTGGTTGGTGGTGGAATATATAAGAGAGATGGAGAGAGGAAAGAGTAGGAGAGGGAAGAGATAAAAATCCTGGCCTGAATGATTATATTTCCATATCAATCACTTCCCAGGAGATCACAGATGTGGCTTTGGAACAGGTGGCTTGGCCAGCCTACAAAGAGGGAGGCTGACAAAAACAGAGCGCACAAACACACTCACGCAAACACAGGCTAGCGAAGTCTCCGTGGCTACAACATACAAAACCCCATGCACACACAAACACACACAAAATATATTATCTGTCTCCCTGTTTTTCACTCTCTCGCTCTTTAGTTCTGATTAATGATTTTGTATTCCACTCTCACTCCAACTCATCACGAATGCAGGTTAGATTCTGACTTTTTGCTGTGTTTTGTCTCCAGGGTGCTCGGGGTCTTGTTGGGCCAAGGGGGCCACCTGGCCCACCTGGCCAACAGGTAAGTCAGCTTTGCCTTGATTACAGAGTCAGAGCTATTCAGTCTCTTGAACTCTATAAAAGGTCCTCTAGTTCATGGAATCATCAATATGCCACTGAACAAGGAAGCATTTGAACTGTTTCCCAAAGTTTGACATTTCACCCATTCTGACATCTTGCATGTGTGCGTTTTTGTCAGGGTATTGGTGGATCCGATGGAGTACAAGGTTCAAAGGGCAACCTGGTCAGTTCTGCTACCTTCATAACCACATTGTTTAATGCCCACAATTGCTGTATATAACTCTGATGACTATATTGAACATATAATACTTATATGGTAATTATTACGTGGGTAACAGTTGTTTGAAAGCAATCTCAGCTACAGAAACGTGGCTTAGTGTGTCCTTCTATTGAACCTGGTAACCAGTCACGTGATGATGGACTTATGATCATGTGGAGGGTGCACTGAATGTGTGACTACCTGACTTTCTTGTTGTTAGGGCCCATCTGGAGAGATAGGACCCCCAGGTCAACAAGGAAATCCAGGAGTACAGGTATTGCACCAACATAAACAAAACTGTCCTGTCACTATGTAATTGAATTAATTCACTTATTACACAGCTTATGATTTCAGTCATATAGAGTCATATAAAGATGCTTCAAATATATGCAATAATTTGCAAGTATACAGTTGCAGGGGAGTTTTTTCATTTTTTTGTGGCATAAGAACTTCCTGTTTCTGATGATTTTTAGTATTTTTTCTTCAACTGAAGGCATACATCTGTAGTTTAAGAAACTCTCTGGCCCTTTGGGCATATTCAACTTTCTCACAATTGAATTGCATGACACTAAATTTATTCAGAATCCAGGGCTGTTTTTTTTACCTCATGAAAATAAGGTTTTGGGAGATACACGTTTTTCTACCTACAACAGCAAGATTTTATTTTAAAATGTCGTCAGAGACATTACAGTCATATAAAGAAGATTTAATCATGTTTTTAATTTTCTAGCATGCCAACAATCCATCCAACCCTCCAGCTCACACAAGGACATCCACACATACTGTCCATGACTCTTACATACACACATACCATATGCGCACATGCACAGAACTGAGCAAAACCTCACCTTCCAGCCTTCTCCTACTGTTGTGACACTTAACCTGATGGATGCTTTGTTCTGGTCCAGGGCTTACCTGGTCCTCAGGGTCCCATTGGATTGCCAGGAGAGAAGGTAGGTAGCACGTCTCTCACTTAATTTCAGAATTAAAGCTGTGACCTTGTGTCCCCTGTCATCAAATATCCAAGGGAGGCCAGATGAGCTGGAAATGACGTCTGAACCACTTCTGGCTCTCATGCAGACAGGGCTAGACAGGAAATCAATACACAAGAAACACATAGGCATAACAGACACTAGGGATGGCCTTGACCGGTGCACATCATGAGGCTAGATTGAGAAAAGAAATAAAAATGGACTTAAACATAAACACAATATGTTTGGAAGAGGAGCAGCAAAGTTGGAAATGTGGTCTCTTGGCCATTAGTTAAGGTGCTTTATCATATCTGAAGTGCAACTCTAGTATTCATACCTCTCTGTGTCCTTTACAGGGTCCCCTGGGGAAACAAGGCATGCAGGGACTACCAGGCATTGATGGACCTCCTGTAAGTGCACACAGACACACAGATACATAAATGCATGCATTAGCACAAACACACATAAACATGCATGTATCCATGCACACCTTTGCATATTAAGTATCTATGTACACATAAGCAGAGCATGTACTGCTGCTATTTCATCAGTCCACTCTGTGCTCAAGTGACAAGACAACTGAATGCAAATAACAACTCCACAACCCCAACTCGTTTACTAGAAGTGTGCACTTCATTCAAGCAATGACATTTATATTATGGATATATGAATATATATATATATTCATCAGTTTTTTTTGTTTTGTTTGTCGTTGTTGTTGTTGGTACAAACATACATAACTATACACAATCAAAACCCTATATCATATAATGACTGAGTCTTCATCAGTTATCCAAAGGGGACTAGACCCAGATGGCCAGACTTTACAGTGTTACGCTCCTACTATGTGTCTAGGGTATCAAGATCAAGATCAAGATATCTTTATTATCCCCTAAGGGCAATTTGTTCTGCAGTTCAACATAGGCAGCCCAAGCAACGACCAAGACAACAACACAGCATAACAACACAACCCACCCAATCATGTGGAAAATAAACATAAGGAAACAGCAGAGTATCACTCTTTACATAAGATGTTTACACATGTTTATATGTACACAAATACAACCCAGAAACTAGTTAATCTAAAGTAACCAAGAGGATAAATGAATAAAATATTCATCAACCTCTCTGTGGGATACAGCAGTTATTTCTGGAATTGATCCAAAGTAGTGTGACATTTAGAAAAGAATGAAAAATCTTCTTACAGTGAGGCTTTTCTCATATCCAAGAATTAATTTTAGATTGCAGTGAGACACATTTGAATGAGTTTTACTTAATGCTCCTTGTGTTGTTCTGCAAATCTTGGTGCCACACAATGATATTTCTATGGCACTTCTCTCTCTCAGTGACGTTGGTGTTAGTGACACAATAATGATATAGTTGCAGCAATGCTAAGTCAGTCTGATTACTGTTTCAGGGTCACCCAGGAAGAGAAGGCCCCGCGGGAGAGAAAGGCATCCAAGTGGGTAACTGCATGTCTGAGGCTTGTCTACTGTAGTGCCGTAGCACAATATTAAAAGTGCAATATCATGCTGTTTCTTGCAATCTATTGTAACTGTGCACTCACTCACACTAGCTTATAATAATGCTCACTCTCATCATTATAATCATTGTGTTCCTACAATGTCATCATCTTTATTGTACAAGAGCATTAGCCTATTAGAGTCAGCGGCATGCACACATCAGCACCATCCACCTTTATCTGTTTGAAAATGCTCATTGACAATAAAGTGTAGGACTCAGTGACTGAGTGCAGTGCTTATTTATACCTGGTCAGAGAAATGCATTTGTACTGGCTGCTGCTTTCTAAGATTGAAGTATGCTATTGTTCTGTTTTATGTGAGTATAGGGTGTACCAGGTGCTCAGGGGCCTGTTGGGTACCCAGGGACCCGTGGAGTCAAGGTGAGACATAAATGCTTCATGATCTCAGGTGAAATGTCCACTGAGATATTTATTCCCTCGCACATTTCATTCGACGTGCATGTCTGCCCGGGATGGACAAGCTGTTTGAGTCTGTGACTGACGGGTTACAGGCAGAGCGAAAGCACCTTGGTTCTCAAGGGGACTGCTAACGACAGAGTGAGGAACGTTTGGCGGATGGGAGAAATGTCAGAGCTGCGTTCGTAGGTGTGGAGCAGTCCATTTGAGTGTGCTTTTGGAATTGAGGAACAATAGCGAAGTTGGCACAAAATGGAAATCTGCTCCTTGTTTGGTTTTTTTGTCACATTTACACATGTGGTATTTTTGACTGGGAGGTTGACTCAATATCCATTAGGAGAAACAATCATTATTATGAAATGAATGCAAGGTCAATAACCCCTAAAAAAACAGAGCAATGTTGGGTCAAGAGAAAAATCAATACACACTTATAAATCATTTCAGTGTTGTAAGATGGGGGTTTTCTGGAAATACAGGCAGCAAGGGATTTTTTTAGTGAGTCTTTCTAGAGAGGAGGCTTGTCAGTAATGTTAGAGTCTTGTTAAATTGTTTTCCTCCACTTTTTTACAGGGAGCAGATGGAGTTAGGGGTCTAAAGGGGAGCAAAGGAGAGAAGGTGAGTGAGACAGATAGAGTCTTCTGTTGCTTGTTGTGGATGGTGACTGGATGGACACTTGACAAACTACAATGTAATGATACCATTTATCATCAAGAGAGCTTTCATTAGCCATCACCTCTCCTCAATGAATCATAGGGAGAAGATGGATTCCCTGGGTTCAAAGGTGACATGGGCATCAAGGGAGACAGGGTGAGAGTGCCCACAAATCACAAGCCTCAGTATTTCCTGTCAGTTATTCTCTTGCCTCTACTCTCTAATGGAGATTAAATTGTCACTTCCCTTCTACTCTCATTCTTGACTTTAGGGTGATAACGGATCTCCTGGTACTCGGGGGGAGGACGGACCAGAGGGGCTAAAAGGCCAAGCAGGACCACTTGGAGATGTAGGAGCCTCTGGAACAGCTGGCGAGAAGGTGCCTTTTTACAAGATCACATTTTAACATTACAGGAAAAGGTTAACTTAAGACACAAAAGAGGAGGATAGGGAGCTCACAAAGGTTGCCAAATTATAAGAAAACTCTTATCTAAAGCAGCATTATGCAGCTAGAGCCATAATAACGTGAGGTAGTACAGTTACATTTCTTCAGCCCAATTTTCACTTATGACAAAACTGCCTTTTAAATGAGTGTCATCATTGAAAATCATTGAAATACGGAACATATGGATTTTAATGCCCTCACATTTATTACATCTGGTTACAGCCCATTCCTAAATCCAAAACTGCCACTGAGCCAGAACACATGTTTAAGCATTTAATCTTTCTGCCATCACTATGTACATTCATTTAGAGATATCCTGCTGTATTGGTACATGCACAGTCAGCAGTATGTGAAACAAATCTTAATTAAATGTTTTTCATGCACTTTTAATATTTCTCTGGTTAATTTCTTCCTCCCCTCTTATTTCGCCGGTCTCTCTGCAGGGTAAACTTGGCGTGCCTGGATTGCCAGGATATCCAGGAAGACAAGGTTCTAAGGTGATTTAGCATTGATGAGCTGTTATGATCAGTTAATGTGTCCGCTTCTTCCTTTATCAGAGCCTTAACCAGCAAGATGTGTGTCTTTGGCTGGACTATTTCCTGTCTGATTAAAAATAAAGGATGATGAATGGCTTATTAAAAAAAGCTATTTTATTAATACTTCATTAGTGACATCAATTCATTACATGTTGATGAATGGTGTATTTAAGGCTGTGTTTGGCTCGCGTATTAGATTTGCTTTAATTTGATACAGTAGTTAATTATACGTTAATGAGACATTGGGGGTGATGTGTGATAAATGAAAGGCCGAGGCTGATTAACCTCTGCGTGTGTCTGCAGGGATCACTTGGCTTCCCTGGTGTGGCTGGGGTCCCAGGAGAGAAAGGACGAAGGGTGAGGACTGTGGTGACATTTTAATCCACATCACATTATGGCTGCTTTGGAAAAAGTTCACTTTTCTATGTAGGAACAATTATAATGAATGGCTGAATAATTGTTAACCTTTGCAATGCAGGGTTCAGCTGGTCAGCCAGGGCCTGGGGGCCAAAGAGGTCCTAATGTGAGTACAGCTATAGGTACACCTTGTTAATGTATAAAGCTGTATTTTCTCTAATTACATACCATCAGGTTGTGGGAGGCACATTGTTACATCACTGCAGTGTTTTCACATCACCAGACGTTTATCTTCCACCTCACCAGATGAGTTATGCATGCGCTAATCAGACTGTTGTTTGTTTTCCAATAGGGAGCCCGGGGGGGAAGAGGAGCAAAGGGGCCCACTGGAAAACCTGGAGAAAAGGTGTGCATAGACTGACACACACACACACACACACACACACACATAGCCAGACATGAACAAAGACATATGCACATACAGTTACACTCATGTAAACACACACCTGGCTGTCTCATAAAGTATGGATGAATGCGTCGACCGAGTTGGAACTGGTTGTTGCTGAACACTTCGAGATGACAGGCCATCTGCCGCAGAGAAAAAGCTACTGTCTGGCAGGGGAGGCTTCAGTTTACACTCCTGCCCTCAAAGACCAACTTGGGAAAACTAAAGATTTGTTGGCGGGCAAAACTAAAAATGTTTTGAGTGGCTCGTGTTTTTCGTACCGAAACTGTGTTTTTATTTGTCATCTGCCTTGTCCACCTTGTAGGGTACTGCTGGACAAGATGGTCCTTCAGGATCCCCCGGAGAACAGGTAAACGCCTGACTCTGATAATACTACAGTGCCTAAATAAAACCATAGATGTAAAGCCTGAAAAACAATCTTGGCATCAGAACAACAAGAACAGTTTGAGACAGAGCTTTGACAATCTCCATTATTATTTTCTAGGGTCCCCAAGGACCACAGGGAAGAAATGGTGAACCAGGACCTAAAGGGCCTAATGTGAGTGGGCTGATGTTCTGCAGTATAGTGTTTGCCCTTTGATTTTATGTTGCTCATTTTTACCTCATCCCACATTATGTGCTCACCTTTGGCATTGTTCAGCTCATTACAAAGATGAAAGCATATGCTTCCCTTTCAGGGTCCACCAGGAAAAGATGGATTACCAGGTCATCCAGGCCAGAGAGGGGAACCAGTGAGTCACCTTTAATGTCAATAAAGCTAAATTTTTGGTATATAGCATTGTTCCCTTATGGAGGTGCAGACCCCAGCATTAACGGAACAGAGAGTTGAAAGTCAACATGATCTACCGTATGTGTCAATACAGCAAATAAGTGGAAAGCTATGACCTCAGCATTGAATTACTGAAGTCAGACTGCAAGTTGAAAGGCCTGTACTAAATCTAGTACAACACCCTACCCTGTGTGCAGTCCTCAGATAACGGCATCTCTGCGTCCCACCGATTCTTTTTCAACTCTTATCTCACTTGTCTTATTCTTCAGGGCTTCCAAGGCAAGAATGGACCAACCGGGCCCCCCGGTGTTGTTGGACCACAGGTAAGAGGATCTGCTAATGGTATAATATATAATAGTTGGTTCTCAAGAAAATAGATGTTTATTTCAGATAGCATGTTTTTAAGTAAGTGTTATGTGATACGTGTTGTATAATTTGGTTGTTTTCAGGGAAAATCTGGTGAGACGGGACCAACAGGAGATAGAGGCCATCCAGGTTCACCAGGTCCACCCGGTGAGCATGGTTTACCGGGAGCTGCCGGAAAGGAGGGTGCCAAGGTGAGGGGCTTTCATCATTATGTCAGGATCATAATCACTTACCAGCATCACCTTATTACTGTTATATTAGATTAAGCCCAAGGACTCTCTCAGCACTGCCTAAAAATCTCCTGGGTCTCATCCTATCGTCTAATTTGCTAATAAATAACAGAGGAAGCCTCGCTGTGTCGAGTGTATTATGGCTCATAAAAGATAAATGTTCCTTCTTTTGCTGGTTGGTGTGATTTATGACTGTATAAGGGCCTGCTGTCTGCTGGCTACTTGCCTTATATCTAATCACATATGTGTGTATTTGTGGTTTCCAGGGAGACCCAGGTCCACCAGGAGCTGCAGGGAAAAGTGGCCCTGCTGGGCTCCAAGGCTTTAGAGGGAGCAGAGGGACCTCTGGTGCAATGGTAACTCCGTACATCTCACATCCTCACCTTCACTCACTATCAACAACAGATTCTCTTGAAATGTGCAGCTTGCTAATAAATACTTTTGTATTTTGTAATGGATGAAGGTGTCATTTGATTGTGAAGGCAATATATGCCTGTGTCTCTCCAGGGTCCTGCAGGTCTGAAGGGAGGAGAGGGCTTACCTGGTGTTGCAGGACCTATTGTAAGTCTGATTTTGTTAAATTGCTTCCCATCCTATCTGTCTATCAGCTCTCTGTTCAGCTTCTATGTTATATAGAATATTAGGACATATGACAGAGGAGGCTGTTTCCATGGTGATCAGTGCTCGTGACCACCACATTAAATGAAAGAGGGAATGATGTGAGATACTCACCTCACCTCTCTATCTCCTCTTATTTGCAGGGTGCTACTGGAGAGAGGGGCCCCGCTGGGCCGGCTGGCGCTATTGGCCAGCCAGGACGGACCGGCGGCGTGGGACCTGCTGGGCCGATGGGCGAGAAAGGCGAGCCAGTAAGATTTGGAACATTGTTAATTTTGTTTCTTAGGCAACAATGTCTGCTAACACATACTGTACCATCACCTCCCACAATTGGGTAATAAACAACATGTGCTCTTGCTTTGGAAAGTGTCATTATGAGATGGAGAGCAGTAGAGAGGTAATGGAGACAGAAAGAGAAAGGGAGGGAAGGAGAAAATATGAATCTGATCATGCCTGTTTTCATGGGTGTGAGTTTTTCTTCCAGGTATGATACACTGCTCAAAAAAATTAAAGGAACACATTGAAAACACATCAGGTCTCAATGGTGGAAAAAAAGGAACGAAAGGATGCCACATCGTTTGATGGAAATGAAAATTATCAACCTTCAGAGGGCTGAATTCAAAGACACCCCGAAAATCAAAGTGAAAAAATTATGTTATGCAGGCTAGTTCATTTTGCTGAAATGTCATTGCAGCAACTCAGTACTCAGTTGTTCGTATGGGTCCCACGTGCTTGCATGCATGCCTGACAATGTCGGGGCATGCTCCTAATGAGAAGACGGATGGTGTCCTGGGGTATCTCCTCCCAGATCTGGACCAGGGCATCACTGAGCTCCTGGCCAGTCTGAGGTGCAACCTGGCGGCGTAGGATGGACTGAAACATAATGTCCTAGAGGTGTTCTATTGGATTTAGGTCAGGCGAGCGTGGGGGCCAGTCAATGGTATCATTTACTTCATCCTCCGGGAACTGCCTGCATACTCTCGCCACAAGAGCCCGGGCATTGTCGTGCACCAGGAGAAACCCAGGACCCACTGCACCAGCGTAGGGTCTGACAATGGGTCCATGGATTTCATCCCGATACCTAATGGCTGTCAGGGTGCAGTTGTCTAGCCTGTAGAGGTCTTTGCGTCCCTCCATGGATATGCCTCCCCAGACGATCACTGACCCACCACCAAAGCGGTCATGCTGAACGATGTTACAGGCAGCATAACATTCTCCACAGCTTCTCCAGACCCTTTCACGTCTGTCACATGTGCTCAGGGTGAACCTACTCTCATCTGTGAAAAGCACAGGGCACCAGTGGTGGACCTGCCAATTCTGGTATTCTATGACAAATGCCAATCGAGCTCCACGGTGCCGGGCAGTGAGCACAGGGCCCACCAGAGGACGTTGGGCCCTCGGGCCACCCTCATGAAGTCTCATTCTGATTGTTTGGTCAGAGACATTCACGTCAGTGGCCTGCTGGAGGTCATTTTGTAGGGCTCTGGCAGTGCTCATCCTGTTCGTCCTTGCACAAAGGAGCAGATACCGGTCCTGCTGCTGGGTTAAGGACCTTCTACGGCCCTGTCCAGCTCTCCTAGAGTAACTGTCTGTCTCCTGGAATCTCCTCCAGGCTCTTGAGACTGTGCTGGGAGACTGGGCAAACCTTCTGGCAGTGGCACGTATTGATGTGCCATCCTGGAGGAGTTGGACTGGCTGTGCAACCTCTGTAGGGTCCAGGTGTCGCCTCATGCTACCAGTAGTGACACTGACCCGAGCCAAATGCAAAACTAGTGAAAACAGTCAGAAAAGATGAGGAGGGGAGAAAATGTCAGTGGCCTCCACCTGTAAAACCATTCCTGTTCTGATGGTCGTCTCATTGTTGCCCCTCTAGTGCGCCTGTTGTTAACGTGCACATGTTGTTAGGAAATGCACACAGTTAAAACCATTAATGTAACATGTGACAGTCACTTCTACAACGTCTTACAAGAATACCAAATGCATGTAGTTTATTAACTAGCCAGCAGATTTTATTTTATTTGAAATAATGTACATCGTTACTTATAGTTGGCCAAAGCGATGATCCCATCCCAGAGCAGCAGGAGCTTAAGACCACAGACACCCGCCAGACCCAGCTGCCAGGGTGCATATACGTGTCCGTATAAGTCCGTATATGTGTCCGTATGTAAAAAGATGTTGCATTTCCTCATTTTGTTAACTAGAAATGGTGCCAAATTTGAAGATGCAGCTTTAGCAGAAATAATGAGGAGTCTAAATCTGATGTGAGTGTGAAAACCCTCTAAATGAAGAGGAACACGGTATTTGAAAACATCACTGCCTGTTCCTTATGGGCTGGCTCTGTGGTGGCATATCGGGCTTTTAGATGGTCCAGTTCAATCCCAAATTAAGAGGAGAGAGAGCTGCAGGTTTGGCGATCTGTAAAACACACTTTCATGCCTCTTTCATGTAAAGACTATGACTCATGTAAATAGCTTCACAATTTCACAAGCACCTCAGATTTGAGACAGGAAACATAGAACAACCACAGAGGACACTGTAGAGCAAAGGTTGCGCTGCTCTCTCTCTCTTCCGTCGACTCGTTCCTGCTCTTTTGGCGTGCAGGCCAAAAGTGTTATAGCCTGGCCATGTACTCAAAAACACACAGGGAACTGCTCTCTCCTTCCTCGCAAACTTCTCCCAGTCTAAGGAAACAACACGTTCTGCCATTTAGTCTTCATTTGTGCCGTTCCATGAATTTCTGCTGTGTTGTTAGTGTGTTTGAGGTCATTAGCTGAGTGTTTATGGTCTCCTTGCGTCCCTCGAGTACCACCCCCCTCCCGCGGCACCCTCGCTCCATTCTGTAGGTTTCCTCCACTCCACCTACCAAACTAACCCATCCCTCTGGGTCTTCCAAAACCCTCTTCACCAGGGAGCAGTGGGGGTGGGCATTGGCTCTCTCCCTGTAATGAACTCCACAGGGACTGATGTTCAGTTTCATCACAGCAAAAATTGCTCCCATGGAGCCATGAACACAGTGAAAACAAACAAAAGTAAATATCTGGAATTAATACATGAGTTGTTTGGCTATAGCCCCGCCCTCCTGGGCTCCTCTGCTTCAGAGGATAGAGATATTTATATATTGCTAGAAACCGGCTCTGCATTTTGGGTTTAATGATAAAAAAAAACGACAACATTTTTTGAAAAAGTTGGGGAGCATGCTGTTTTCTTCCTCTTGTTTGCCATATGTCCCAAATCCATGCATCCCTAAGTCCATCTTGTGGTGAAAAGTTTTCACTGCACTTTGATTTTACTGGTGAGTCCTTTAAAAGTATATTCAGTAAATACGCTCTGTAGCGGACAGGAGCTTTGTTAAATATATTCTATTCATACCATAATTTGGCCAATAGTCGTCCTACATTAAGTTATTTCATGTAGCTGGAAATTGACCTGACGTATCTGAATATCGCCTGTCGGTGAGATCACTGCATGTGCCGTCACACACTTTATAAAGATAAAAGCATCAAGTTTATATGATTAAACATGTCAAGTAAAATAAAGTAGGAAACATGGCAAGTAGGAAACATGGGACAAACACATGAGGAAATGCATCACCAAGGCTTTTTACAGATAATTTAGTTAACCAACTAATTAATATTAAGTCCAAATGTGAAACCAGATTGTGCTGCAGGAGGAGTCCGCCTCTGTCTGTGGATTTGCGAGCGCTCAGACTTTAACTTCCCGAGAACAGGAGTACGGAGAAAGAGCCAGGCCTGCGCTCGCACTTTCAGTAGGCTTTGAGTTGAAAGACATCATGATTTTAAAAAGGTACTTTCTAAGCACGGTGCATGTGTGCGCGTTTATGTATAGATTAAAGGAAGCGCATGGAAGAAATAGAATAATCTCTCAGCTCATCATTTGTCCCAGGTGATCTCCGAGTGTTCTGAGGCAGACAAATGGGGCCTTTCCAGAGGACATTGATTTGGAGGTTGTTTTTTTTTCCTTCTTCCCCCTGTTTGTTTTGTTTTTAGAAGCCTGGAATATCAATATCTTTGCACATTTGAAATAGCTCGTGGCGCATGCTTGGCAATGGCAGCCTGAGCTTCAAACATATTAGTTTGCTGGGAGAGAAGAATCACCAGGGACAGTCTCCAAACACGAGCGGGAACAGCAGCGCAGTCCTGTTCATCATGTGAAAGCTGCTATTGTTTAACTTTAAGCAGGTTAAACTCATATTTAGAATGAAGCGGCTGTCTTGTAGGCCTGCTCGCTTCCCGGGTGAGAATATGTGTCAGCAGCTGCTCTCCAGGGGAAATGTTGCGAGGCTCAGGTAAAGAAAGACGGTCCCCGCAGTCATTTATCAGTTGGAGGCTGCACCCAGCAGGCCGCATGTGGCGTCAGTCATCAGCTCTGTTCCTGACACACTCACATATGCGAAGGCAGGCACACAAACACACAATAAACACCACACGTAATAAGCATGTGTGCGCTGGTGTAATGAGTGACTCTTGCTCTGCATGTCCTTAATCTGCAACCACCAGGCCAGCACAGAGGGGGCACAGTAAAGTACAAGCAGCCTGCAGTGAGCTGAGCCAAAAAAAACAAAAAAAAAAGCCAAGTGGCTCAGTAAACCCGTCAGGGGCTCTTAAAAGGCACGCACTGCTTCTCCCTTGTCCCTCCAGCAGCCCTACTGGAGGCTTATAAAACGCCGTCCTGCAAAACCAAACACGGGAGCATCGGTCCAGCCTTCCGGACCGGGTGTTTTCACAAACTGTGAACTATTGGAAGCAAATGCCGTCTTAAACGTGTTCAAAAGAAACCTGATCCTCAGAGACACTTTACAGGTGGCCGGGGGGGGGGGGGGGTCAGATGTAGACAGCCCTCACACACACACACTCACACACACACACACACACACACTTATATGTGTGAGACTTTAGTCACCCCATCTCTTCCTCTCTGTGCGGACCAGACTACTTCCTGTAAATAGAGAAAGATGTCAGGTCTGGTCTATGTGTGTGTGTGTGTGTGTGTGTGTTTGTACGTAGGGAAAGGTGGAATGTAATGGTCCCAAACAGTACCACTACATTACACAATGGTTTACTTCATAATGTACCATAAAGATAAAACACGTTTAGGCTGCTATACTTTATATGGTGTAATATCAATAAATTACTTTTCTTTCTATATCACCGCATTGATAACAGCACTCAACTCCAAGCAACATCCACCAAGTCCAATAAAACACATTTCCAACTTTAAGTTAATGAAATGCATCAGTACTGTGCTCGAGGGGTTCATTTGCATGATGCAAATTTTATCATCTAAACATTTAAGAACAAGTGCAAATCAAATATTTAGATCCTGCTGACAACATGCTGAATTAAAACCAGGTTTTAATTTTAGGTGAGTGCTGCTTCAGTCAGACCTTATCATCTTGTGTACTTAGACAAAACTCCCCGAGATTTTGTTTGGTGATAAACATCAGGCCATTTTTATGTCCTCTTAAGTCGCCTATATTTCAGCCGTATGCCAGACTTCCGAAAGGATTTCCCTCACTGTCACACGCACATGTGCTCGGCTCTAGTAAAATAAGCACGCTGACCATAAACTTGCCAATGAGCTGTCCCCAAATAACCACATCTGTCAGCTCAGCTTAAACAGGCCCTAGAGAGCCACTTTTAAAGATGAAGGGACCTCGTCGGCTCCACATAGACCCAGTCAGAGGAATTATCTTTATCTCTGCAATGAAATAAAGAAAAGTAGATATCATGAGACGCGTCCGTGTGCTGCTCCACTGGGACACTGTTGTTTAAAACTAAAAGATAGTTTAAAATGTCCCCTTTTCAAAATAAAACAATGTTACTTATTTAATTAGCTAATAAAAAAGAAAGAATGTTGTCGTGTTTCAAATGATTAAACCATACGCTCATAACGCTCATAACGTAATACTGCAGTTCTGTTCTAATTACCGTGGTAGTAGGACCGACTTAGTTTTTATTACCGGCAAAGTTGAATTTAAACCACCACACACTTGCACACAACTTGAGCTCATAGCCAGTTCAGCATCTCACCTCATAACAGTGAAGCCCGGGACTATAAACTGATTGCTGGTCTCAAATTTAGGCCGTGCAGTCTGCGTCTCAGGAGTGTTTTAAGCACAGCTGCAGTGAGATGAGCTGAGACTCTCAATGCAGAGGAGAAGAGCTTTGTATGTGTGTGTTGTGAAGGGAAGGGGGGGGGGGGTGTTGTTGTACCTGGCCACGCTGTGATTCCTTGTTCCCACGGTCCCCTCTCTGCCCTTCACCCCCTCTACAAAATCCCCTGCCTCCTGAGAACACTGACTCTACCTCCTGTGAAATTGTGGACGCAAACTGTCCTCCTAAAACTGAGGCGTAAAGGTTGCTGAGGAGACAGGAGAGGATGGATGAAAGAGCACGCAGGGAGCCGGGGTTGCTGTCAGCATATCCCAGGTACGTTTTTGACGTCAACTTTAAGATGAAGCTTAACAATGAGGCTTAAGACGAGGCATTGTCTGGTAAAATAACGGTAGTTGGTGTTTTACTAGCTGCATCTGAGAGACAGGCGAGGAGCCAAGCGTACTTTTTCATGGTTCAAAAAAAAAAAAAAAAAAACTAGGATAAAATAAAAACTTGGATCATCGTGAGATGCCGTCTGTTCTGGATATAATCAATAGCTAAAGAAGAATCCAGTTCAGGGTTGTCTCTCATATTTCAATCCCTGCTCTCCTGTGATCAATAAAAGTGAGCTGAAATCAAAGCGGGCCCTCTTTACTATTGTCTATTCAACGTTAGCAGACAAAGACTGAGGAGCCTTTGATCGCCCTGTCTGCAGGGCCCACAGCTAAACACAGACCCCATCCTCCCACTCCCACCCACCACCTCCAGGTGAGCAGCGTGTGTGTGTGTGTGTATGAAAACATTTTGGTTAGCCTACACACACACACACACACACACACAACAAAAGCACTTTTTATAGGAATCACAGGAAGGGAAGCTGTAAGGTTGTGTTGTCAGCTGGCAGGTCATCGCACGAGTTGCTGACCGCTGTGTTACAGTGAGCTACTGTGTGTTTCACTGTCTTTTGTTCTGCCCTCTTCTGATTTGTCGCCTGCCCTTCTCTCCTGTCCTGTCCCGTCTTATTATATTCATCCCCTTCTGTCCCGTATCCTCCACTCTTTTGTCTCCTTGTTCCTGTCACTCTCCCACCTGTTGTGCTCTCCTTTGTCCCTTCCTCTCCTGATGTGTCTCCTTCTGCCTCGTCTTGTCCATCTTTCCCTGCCTTGTCCCCATCCCTTCTCCACCGCGTGTTCGCTGGCAGCTCGGAGGAGACGCCAAAGCAGCAGGACCCCTCGACTCTCAACATGCACCTTGTTTGCGAGTCCTAAACGACAGACAGCGTCGCTGGAGCCTCCCGTGTCAGAGGATCTGCTCAGGTTGAACACAAGCACAATATTATGATGACAGCCCACATGAGCACAGTCGAGATGAGCTTATTATTTCAAGGCGCGCCGGTGCACGCAGGTGCAAATTAAAACGGATGCTCCCTCCATCTGGCCACATGAGTGCATCACCACAGAGTAAAGGCATGCCGTGCGCGCTGACACAAACACTCTCTGAGTGATTAAAAGCCTGCTGATGATTTGCATGTGGAGGTGAGGCGCGGAGGAAAGTTAGTCCACGTATACGTGTGTTCTGGCGGAGGAGGTAAACATCTTTCTGTATTACTACTAATGCAAAGTGTAACAATACTCTTATTACGAGGTACAATTGTTAAAAGTAAAAGTCCTGCATTCAAAATCCTAGCGAAGGAAAGAAGTGGAGAAGTGTTACCAGCTAAATATACTTAAACTATCAAGTAAAAGCAGAACAGTAGCCCCTGTGATTGGTATTAAATATGATATAATGTTAATGTGCACAGCATTTTACTGTTGTAGCTGGTCGATGTGGAGCTAAAGCTTTAACTACTTCATACACAGTTAGGTATTATAGTCCAATCGTTCCTAGCCATCTGAGGGGCAACCTCTCTTTTTTGTAAAACCACTGGTTTAATCTTCAATAATGGATCGTATTTTCTACTGGTAACTACAGCTGCCAGACAAATGTAGTGGAGTATAAAGTACTATATGTCCCTTTCGTATGTGGTGCAGTAGAGGTATAAAGTAGCATTAAACGGAAATACTATACTATATATAAGCACGATGCTTTACCAAGTGTACTCGTGTGTTAACTTGCTTGTGTACTTCTGCATTGCAAACCGCGTGACAGCCATTTTTCCAAAACTCTTAATTAACGCCACTTGTCTCCGCTCTGCTCCGTCACCATGACCAGAAGAGGTAACTCTATCACCTCTCACCAGCCTTTTCTCACCAGTCTGCCTGCTTGTGTGCTACTTGTTCTCTTCGTTGCTCATCTGCCACTTTCCTGTGTGTGCTAGCGGGACCCCACAGTGCACGTGCGAGTGTTTGATCGTTCTGCATGCTTGTTAAATGCGCTGTCACCGACGCGTCGAGAGCACAAATGGACAGAAAGCCAAATTAAAATTGCGCACATTTCCTTTTTAGGGAAGGTGGAACCGAGTGACGGTTTATCAAAGAAAGTCTTAAAGAGAAATGTTTGGAAAGTCACGTCCACAAAGCGAGAGGGGACTGTTTTATTCATTATTTATGAGGCGTGCCGCCAGGTCTAATAAACACCGAGATGTTATTCAGATGCCTCAAAATTAATAGACGTTGTGAACTTTATAACATTCCTCTGTCGCGTTGTTGTGTAAGTCAGAGTAGATGTTCGCCGCAGAATAAGAATCATATGCATTTATGCAAGTGAACAAACATGAGGCTCGAAGTGTGTTTTGTGAATTTGTTTAAAGGCCAATATTAGCATATAGCGACAGACAGGCGGAGCCCTGACTTCCATTCAAAATCCCCGGTCCACGCTGGGTTCTCTAGTGCCAGTCAATCACCCCACACCTCCGAAAGTGAACCGAGGCAGACAGTGAGCCTTTCACACCTGGGTGAAAGGTCACAACCTTCCAGCCAGTAGCCCTTCCTGTATGGTGGTAGTGGCTGAGCCTTGGTGAGCAAAAAGGGGAAATTAGAAGATAAGAAAAAGTTTAAGAACTCAGAGGCAGAGCAAGTTTTCCTCTCTCTATACACCTAACCTTTAAGCCGAGTGCCCCCCTGTGACTCCTGGATTCCTGATTAGTTTACAGTATACTCCCAAATCAGCATAATAAAGCGCGAGATCTAACAGTCTGCTCTTGTTTACCCCGCCGCAGCACCAGCTCCGTCTCTGCATGTGTGTGTGTCTGACCCCGAGGCGCCGAGTCACTTGATGCGTCTTGCATCTCTCTCTAACACACATTTACACACACACACACACACACACACACACACACACCCACACAACCCCACCCCCCCACCCCCCCCCCCACTGGTAGAAATCCTAGTTGTGCTGCCGGATCTCAGCGGAGGCCGGGAATCCACATCCCCTTTAGGCTAGTCCTGGGGTGCATTTACACCACACACACACACACACACACTCACACAGAAACAAACACAAGCCCATAAATACATGCATGTGCACATACATAGACACACACCGTATCTTAATGAGAGAAGGAGATGGTACTATGAAGGCGACAGCAGAATGAAACCTACTCACCAAGGACTGACCTGTGGTTCAGGGGCGGCAGCAGCTCGGCGGGGAGCTCATCTCCCAGCGCTGATCAGAGGGCTGCACCGCCGAGGCTGCTCACGCTGACGGCGCTGGAAAAACCAACTGATTAAACACCACTGTCGCCTCAGCTCAGCTGCTATATGGAAAGAAAGCTTCCTCCCTTTTATATATTTTTTTCACTCACTGTTTGTTTGTCAGTCTCCTTTGTTTTCTTTGTCCTCTGCCGAGACAGCGGCGCCGGTGGATTGGGGCTGTGAGCGTGAGGGATTTGTGCTTAATTAGCTGAAACGCTCACCCAAGCAAGCACAAAAAGTTAAATTTTAAACTTTTTTGAACTATACTCCCTTTTTAACGGTATTTCACTGACACTCTGCTTCACTTCCAAGATCAAAACCTTGCTTCATGGTAGAAATATATTTTATTTGAGTCTTTGGAGTACATGGACAGCAAAACAGCGCTGCCAACTTGCAAGTCCCATTAACAAGATGTGCAAACTTAAAATTGTGCAAAGCGCACGCATGAAAAAAAAGCCAAGAGTGTGGGAATATATGAATATATTGATGAAATGTTAACAGAGTGACAGACAGAGTAATTGGATCCACTGACCACTGTTTTAAAAGTGTGTAATCCCACCCTGTCCATTATCATTATATTGCTGTTTTGACTGTTGGCTTCACAGAGATGCTCAGTGACTCCACTGAAACTGAAAGTGTTCTATTTTGTGAGGAGTTTGGGCATGAAGGCTTTGGGGATATTGTTTCAGTGTTAATTTGCAAAGCAATACTTTCTAAAAAAAAGAAATGCTTGAAATTGCTTGAAAATGATTTAATTTATTGGACCTTTCGGCAGCTGACCAATAAACGGAGCCAGTTTATAATTAAAAAAAGCTCAGAAGAAAGGGTCATTTGATACGAGCGAGCAATGAGAGGCGGTCCACAGGAGACACAGAAGACAATAAAGCTTTGGGTCAGAGGTTGAGGGCGGCCCGGCCCGGCCTGCCTGCCACACCCCTCCATCGGTAGCCAATTCACAGTTCTCTGGACCACAGAATAGTGATTTCTAGTGTCTGTGTTTGACCATATAAGGTGGGAATGCAACATTGTTGAATGACATTCTGGCACAAACGAAGTGTTAGAAGACTCTGCCCATTATCTGTGCCCTCTGGCCTATTTGGGCGAGTCATCCAAGGATGGGCAGTGACTCTGCCAGCCCGGGGCCAGACTTCGCTGACTGCCAGCCCCCTCGTGCCACATGTACAATGTCAGCAAGCCTTTGTTGGTTGGTCTTAACAAAGCTGTGGGATAGAATGCAAAACAACCGAGCTTTTGTGCGATAGAAACATACATTTAAAGCATTGCTATCAGTTAGTTTGGATAGAGTTCACGAAGCACTGGGCTTTGACTTCAGCACAGTGGTTTGCTGAGGCCAGTGTTCAGGCAGCCGCCCTCCACCCTACTGTACCTTTCGCCCTTGACTGCCTCAGTTTGGCCGGGGGCTTCTCTGGCCAGAGTCGACAGATCATGGAAGTGCTGGAGGAGAGACAGGACAGGGGCAAACAAAAGGAGGGAAGCTCATTGCCATGCCCTTGAATGACAGAGCACTGCTCTAACTGACAGACAATAGCCACCTTGCATATCCAGCCAAGTCAACTTCTCTGCCCTTTTCTATAATTTGAAAGTTAGCCCCGCTGATTTCAAAGTCACCGTCCACCCTTTGCCCCCGCTGTGGCAGCCAGGAGAGAAGCGAATATCTGTGGGCAAGAGAGAAAGAAAGACTGAGCATTATGTCGTCTGGGCCCACCGGCAGCAGACGGAATGAAAGGAAGAATAAGGAAGGGAAGGGGAAGGTAAAAAAAAAAAAAAAAAACGACCGGGCAGGGGCAGCTTCAGCAGGGTGGGGAAGCAGTGGCTGGCAGCACAAAGAATGGTTCTCCTTCTGTTTTTCTGCTCCATTAATATCTGAGCTCCAGCCTGCATATATCCTCATTCATTATTCATGAAGCGACCGACCAGGAAAGAACGCAAGCGGGGAGGAAGGTGGGAAAGCAAAGGCCAGAGATAGTTCCAATCAGCCTTGGTTTAAATGACACTGAGTGACAGAGCCTGGGGTTTTATGGCTCGCTGTTCAAATGAGACACTGCGCGGTGGTAAAAGGTCCACGTTGGCCCGCCGTTAATGACCAGCAGGACGTATTAGAGGCTGCGCCACTCGTAAAGCTAGCTACCACACTGGGCAGCAAATTTTTCCAAACTAACTTCTCATGGTTCTGCACGGCAGCCCCGTGTGAAACACTACCACATACTTTACTAACCCGAACGTGACCTCAGCTAAAGAGCAACTGGATACATTGTGAGGACTCGCAAAAACGTATGCTGCAGTTTTCACTCAGACCGTTCAGGCTATTTGAAAATGCTTCTTTTTTCCTCCTTTTTCACCAAGTCAGCCCAACAGACTTACTGTACATGGCAACTAAACTTGTATCTATCACACGCATATCACACTGGTGCAGTTAAAGAATAAGTCTGGCTTCCTCTTTGCTCTCATGGTGAAGAAATCCAATGAAAAGACCAAAACCAGCAATGAATTAATGCCACTAAACATTTCTGTAGCCAAGGACTGAGATTCCTCTGTGCCATAGACCTCCACTATTAAAAACACTTAAATGACTTCCACTTTTGCCCAGTTTGACATTGTCCCTTGTTGCGCTGAACATGGCTAGTGTAGTTTGTTCTGAGTCGATCACACGTACACCGCCCGGCTGCCGGAAATACGTATAAGAGCACCAAAATGTGTAAAATAGTCCAGTGCCCAGCTGTTGTAGGAAATTATTATTCTGCCTTAAAAAAAAATAATAATAATGATATATATTTGTGACCCATTTTTAAAGATTGAGAAATGGACACATTGTTGGTTTTGTTTTTTTTCTTCTCATTGACACTAACAATAATATAGATAATAATAAATCACAGGCTTGTCCTTTAACATTCACGTTGGTCTCCAAGTCCCCAAACTACCTCAGCATTACATTATTAACACAACCTATGAATTGTACAAATGTATTGTTTTATTCTTTGGGAAGAGCTCTAGCTAAGTGAAACACTCCATCAGCTGTGTTCCAGTATTCCGTATTAAACATAAAATCTTTTTTATGATTATGTATTTAATGCAGTTAATATTAATACATTTCCTCTTTGCCTTTGTGTGCTGAAACATTCTTGAATTGCACTGAATTCGGTGCTTAGTCAGATCAGTGAAACCGCTGTCCCTCAGGCACTGGTGTCACTTTATTAAATGCCACACGCCTACCAGGATCATTGTTCAGAGATTAGTGAACAAAAATGAAAACAAGCCTTCAATGAATGCAGAATGTATAGTAAGCATTTTGCAAAAGACTCAAAAATATTTTATCATCTCATGGGGCATCTGGTGAGTATGCCTGTCTCTCTCTCTCTGTGTGTGTGTGTGTGTGTGTGTGTGTGTGTGTTTTCCTGAAGTCTCAGAAATGGTAATGCCCTTAACCCCAATGCAGGGAAGACTTAACAGTTGGTATTGACTTTGTGAACATTTACCATTGAGGATTCAGACTATTCAATTCTATTTCAACTGAGGGCTGCAGACGGAGAGGGAGGAAGTCCCTAGGCTCCATGTTGCTCACACACAAACACACACACACACACACACACACATGCATATACAAGCACACACTCAGACTGCGTGTTGAATGTGTTATTCTCCAGTGATATCGACTCAATCGGATTTTAACCCCTCTCTGCTGGAGCCGTACAGAGACAAATGCTCTCACCATAACAAAGGCTGTGTGTGTGTGTGTGTGCATGTGTGTGTGTGTGTGTGCGTGCGTGCGTGTGTGTGTGTGTGTGTGTGTGTGTGTGCACGCTCTGCTTGTATTGTGTACTTTCTGGATTGTTGTTTGAGATGTGTAGGCCTTTGAATAGACGCCACACATGGGAGTACAAATGTGCCACTTCTGTTAACGTAAATCAAAATGAAACTATAATCTTCATTTTTTTACACCTTGAAATCCACTCGGCCCTCAAAAGGAATGGTTCGACATTTTTGGGAATCCGCTTACTGGCTTTCTAGCCGAAGTGTTTCGTGAGGAGATTGATACCACCCTCATATCAGTCCATTAAATATAAGGCTTTGCTGAATACAGCTAGGACTGGAAACAGGGGGAACAGCCGGCCTGGATCTGTCGGACTATTTCTTGGACGGGAGCAGTAACTTTTTGGAGTCTCCACTGGCTGCCTGGCAACTGGTCCTGGTCAAGAAATACCGTTGTAAAACAGCCATTTGTATTTTTTGGCTTTTATTTGGATTAAAGAAACAAGATACAACATGTTAATTAGTGAGGTTTAGAGGTGCAGGTTGGTGGATTTTGTTACCGTTGGACAACGGTAACAAAACGTCTGGCTGTTTCCCCCCCGTCTTTGTGCTAAGCTAAGCTAACTGGATGAAGCCTTACATTTACCAGACAAATATGAGGGTGGCATAGATGTTGTCATGTAGCTAGCTCTCCCCTCTTCCTTTATTTGTTTGCCCCTCTCACTTTTCTCAGAGCGTGTTCTGTGGTTTTCTGCCCGCAAACATTTTTCAGTCTCTGGCATGTTCTTCAACGCTACCCATGCTCTCTGAGGACTGATTCCACACGGCCACGCATCCTACCAGGACCCCCCCCCCCTTCAACCGCCCATCATTTATACATGAGAGCATTAGGACTTGTCACAGCCTCTCAGTCAGGCCCTTTATCAGTCCAGGCCATAGATTCTCATTAAACGGGTGAATCCCCAGTCCCTGACACTTTGGCCATCACATGTCCACTCTGCCATCTCTCCACCACTGACCATTTGTCTGATCCAACTGGACAGATAGTAGCGGAGCGACTGTGCTATTGTTTGCCTCTCGCGGCACTAGTGTGGCATTTCTTCACTGCGATCACAGCATACTGGCAAGCACGCACTCATAAGCTGCTGCGAGCATACACAAAAAGATATGTCACATTCCACAATTAGTCCAAAAATCTCATCCAGAGTCCAAAAAAAAACCAAAAAAACAAAGTGTGCTGCGTGTCTGTCAGTGTATCTCTCTGCTTACTGTAACTTGACTGGACGATTGGCTAATCAGTTTAACCAGTGGTCAAACACGGTCAGAAGATAGCCAGCGCTGTGTGGTCGCTAGATAAGAGGCGCTACTCCTCGAAGGCCGGGGCTAGCTGCCTCGTTAGTGCTGGGTCAGTGAACTGCCGTCCAGATTTCTAAATGGCCACTCAAAGCCCAGAGCTCGGTGTGTGTGTGTGTGTGTGTGTGAGACTGATGTTACTGCTGTTGGACTTTCTCACCGAAGGCTCACTGTTTACTGCAGTAAACCCAAGTCCCCTCAGCGTGTCTTCACGGGGGGGGGGGGATGTTTAATAGGGATGTTTGTATACCTATGCTGTTGCTGACTTGAGATTAGAGTCGAACTGCTGAGTTTTTTCACCTTGTGTTGGGGCTGTACACACACACAACCTCCTGAGGGGCTTTGTTGTAATATTAAAGCAGGTAAATATCAGCGGCATATAGTATTTAGTAGGCCTGAATAGAGGAGTCCTCACACTCGTCCAGCCCCTTGACCCTGTGTCTCTCTCTACACACACACACACACACACACACACACACACACACACTATCTCCAGCCCCTGACCCCCACAACAGAGAGGCAGCGAGTTCTGTACTGAGCTGCTGCTGGATTGACTGGCAGTTCATGTGTCCACAGAGAGACAGAGCCAGTGTGTGTGTGTGTGTGTGTGTGTGTGTGTGTGTGTGCGTGTGTGTGCGTGCGCTATACGGGCCCAGTCTGGCAGCAGAAAGCAGGATCTCCTGGGACGACTGGATGTTGGGTCAGGAAAAGAGGAAAACAAGAGTGGAGGAAGAGAAAAAGGACTGGAGAGAGAGATATACATGGAAGATGTGAATCTGTGTGTGTGTGTGTGTGTGTGTCTGTGTCTGTGTGTGTGTGTGTGTGTGTGTACATGAAATGTAAAAAATGCATCCTCCGCCTCCTGCTGCATCAGGTTTTCACAGCCACATACAAACCACAGCACATGTATGTACGTGGGGTTAATCCATAATAGATTTTGATTTATACACTCATATTCATGCAGTATATATATATTTTTTTTTTTCATATTATACATCAACATTTAATGGCAGCAGGAGGCCGGAGCCACCACAGTTTTTCACCTTGGTTTGAATGCACCAGATCTGTCACTACACGGGGGGGTGGGGGGGGGGAGAAAATGTCATGGAGGAGGTATGTCTTTCTTCATCGTATCCATCCACCTAGTATTTTAATTGGGTTTTCTCTCCTCCGCAAAAAAAAAAAAAAAAGAGAGGGAACAGAGGTGAGAAGAGGGATGAATCATGGAGTGGTGGAGGGGTGGAGAAGATGTGCTGCTCTGAGTTTCCATCTTCACCTGCCCAGCTATGCCCGTCTCACCATTGTGGCCACCGACACCACACACACATCTATGCACCGTGCACCTCGGCTAGCCCTTGGTGGTATTGTGTGGTGTTATGTGTTTGTATGGAGCCTTATTGAACAATGGTGCAGCTGACATTCCTTCTGTTGGATAAGGCTGCCTCATAGAAACATAATAATACTGCTGCACCCAAACCGTCTCCCAGTGACTGTCAAACACTCCCTGAGCAATGGACAAACTGATAGAGCCTGGGAAATGGGACAGAGAATGTCTAAGAGAGAGTAGGTGTGTGTGTGTGTGTGTGTGTATGTGTGGATGCTATGTGTGTGTATATAAATAGAGAGTGAGCGTGTGTGTGTGTGTGTGTGTGTGTGCATGCGTTGTATGTCGATGGTTGATGTACAGGCCTGGAGGGCAAACGCTCTAGGCTTCTCTCGTTAAGAACCTGTCAGTCATCAGCAGAGAGGAACCAAAAGGAGTCCAAAACGCAACACTGAGCGCGTGTGTATGTGTGTGTACACGTGTTTGTGTGTGTGTGTGTGTAAAATACATTCAGCCACTTGGCTATTCCCACAAACAAGTGAGCAGAGAATGAAAAAAGGGGAACGGCTGTGGCGCAACATGAAGCCACACTGCCCTCCAGTGGCTTTCGGTTGCTTTACCAGCACAGACGCTGACGTTGTGCAACTCTGGAGGAGGAGGCTGACTTTTTTGATTAAGAAAACAGAGCATGAGGCCTCATAGTTCACTGTGGAGGTTTGGGAATTGGAAGAAATGTAGCAAAGCTGGACGGTATGGCTTCATGCGAACGGCGTCCACAGTAGAGAGGAAGCATTAATAAACTGCTTGGCAGTGTTACAGTGTGTAATGACACTGTGTGCTGCAGACTGCAGACAGGAAGCAAAATGAGGAAGTTCTGACTCTAATCTTTAACTCACATCACTGCTCTTCTGATACATCTAAGTTTGTGTGTCTCCATTTAGTTTAACTAAAAACCTCGTACAGTAGAGAGCAAAGGCTCTTGCGTCGATGTTGGTATTTATTTTGCTGGATGTCTGTTGTAGTGGCTGCTTTTGATTGTCATGTTTTAAGATAAGATAAGATTTGATTGATAGTGAGAATTGACAATGTTTCTATGGCTAAATGTGTAACAAACACGCCGCACACACGGAACAGTGGAGCACAACTTTCATGACTTTCATCATCTCTGACCCAACTTCAACATCATGTACTTTCCTCACCCTGACTTTATCTGAAACAAACACTTTCAAACAGAATAATGATGATTCAGTTCTGGCAGAAGAATAAAACAAAAAACCTTTCAAAAACCTGAGATTGAAACTTTTAATAAAGATTTAATTTCCCTTTTTCAAGTTTCCTCAAAGCGTGTTCTCTTTTTAAAAGGGCAGATTTGATCACACAAGACTGTATTATAAGTGGCGTGCCATTTTTTCATTAATTGTTGTTAATGTGCTAACACTTGCATCGTGGCTGCCATCTTTAAACAATCTTTAAGGTGTTTAAAATGTCTCTTTGAGAAAAGTACAAACACATGTTGGAAAATGGTGAATTGGAAATGACATGTCTGAAACCCTCAACCTACAAAGGGTAGCTGCACCGTGCAAAGAGTGGGGGGGGGGATAGTGTGCATCTAGGTGAAGAGCACGCAGGCAGACACGTGCATCGCCTGCAATCATTTTTTATCACACCTCCCTGTGGTCACAGCTGCGACTGCACAGAGGAACTAACAGCACAGACTTCAATAGACAGTCTGTGGCCTCCCTCCTCCACTGTCCTCTCTGCCATTGTGAGGTGCCGTAGACATTTACAGTGAGGAGGAGACAGGAGAGAGGAGACATGAGACAGGAGACAGGAGAGGAGACTGGAGAGGAGAGAGGAGAGGAAGCTAGATAAAACCTTTGAGCAACTACCCAAGATTATAGAAATTGAAGAAGAAATTGGGGAAGCTGTGACACAGTTTCTCATCCAAACCACGCCTCCTTCCTCAACCTCTACATAAAAGCATCCAGAGCTTAAAATAAAGGCCAGAGACACTTTTACACTTAACACACCAACAATCATGTTAATTCCAGTCACGAAGTAACGGTAAAGAAATGAAAACTACCCGCCCTCACACGGTTTGCTCCCCCTGATTGTGACAAGTTTCAGTTATACTTTGATTGATACTTTTCAATTCTGTACATTGTTGTAATAGCGGCGGGAATGTACCTAATCTAAGGTAAGATCAGTATTTCCCCCCTGAAATCTAACCAAACAAAAAACGTTCTGTCATGTGGGAGGAAAGACGTCATCTGGTTTCCCTTCACCTTGCAGCCTCGCGGGTTTCTCTCTGATGGATGTGAAACATGGAGCTGCTGCAAAAGAGCTCACTGAGCTTAATTACAGTACAGTTAAGTAGAAAATAGCAATGTGAGTACAATAATAATGTAACTCAATTTGAGTTCATAAGCCAAAGTATAAGCTGTGATTCCCTCAGGGTATAATGTTGTATTTTGGGTTTCAACACATTAAACTGAAATATACTGTGTTATAGTGCCATGACACAATGCACAGTTTGTGTACCAGAATATTTATGTGACATTTTTTTAATTATTTCTATCACACAGTGGGAATTTTGGCTACTGTTGAATGGCTATTGATTTTTAGGTTGGTTGAGCATAACAGTTGCCACTTTCAGACCTTTTGTAAAGATTAAACACGCACGACATAACGTGCTAGCGAGCTTTAGAGGCGTATGCTAGGAAGGGTTAGCCAGAGCCATGCTAGCTGTCTCCCCATGCCCCCAGTCTTTAGGCGAAGCTAAGCTTCTCGCACAACGTTCAGCAGCAAAGCAGCGTCCCAGACCTGTAAGGCTGCTTTCAGACAGAATCAGTCGCTGCGGCAATCCAAACGCAGGGTTGTGCGACAAACCAGCAACCCCAGCTTGGAGACTGATACAAGCCAAGCGACTACACGACTATTGATGTCCTTGTACTCCCTCATAGCAGGTTTGAACTGATGATGTATAGTCATCACAATGCAGGTCGATCAGCCTCTCTTCCATCTGCTGCTCTGTATTAAGGTGAGCAGCTAATGCTACAATGCTACATTTTCCTTGCCACTGTCTCCTAGTGCTGCTGCTCACGGTGGAATTGTTGGGTCTATACATAAAGAGTTTGTCTAGACTTGCTCTATATTAACAAGTGCTGTGAGATAACTCTGTTATGACATGGCGCTATATAAATAAAATTGAATTGAATTGAATCAGGTTGCATCACATTGGCACTGAACAGTTATTGAAGGTGCATAACTGTATATGAATAAATTCATAGGAGGCCGGTATGCAAAGCAAATGACGGGAGGAAACATTTTGAAAAAGGTCAGATGGTGTTTATAAAATGTGTAAACATGATGCAAAGAGTTCCTGATACCTGTGACATGTTGAGTCTCAAGTTCATGCAGCATCACAGGGACCAACCACAGTGTCCCCCAGCGATGCTGTTATTTCTAGCATCCGCACCAACGGCGGTGACAGAAACACGCAGGGATTGTGTCATTCTGTTTCTACTTTTGTAACTTTGCTGAATGACGTACAGCTGCAGTTTCAACCCACACACACCAACCTGCTGGGCGTTTCATTTCAGGATGGATGAGTTCAAAGTTCAAACGGGCGTCTGCAGCACATGACATCATTCATTCGTTCATTGCAATAGCACAAATACTGATTAAAGCAAAATCTTAAATTAAGAAGAATGAATGAATTCTAACTATTAATTTGTCTCAATGATTTCAAAAGGATATTTATAATTGCATAAAAAACAGGAGGAGATCTTAAAAACCTACGTTTGAGTAAACAATATTTTGCCAGCAGAATAAAGATGTTTGCAGGATATTAATTGTTGTTCCAAATACTTGGCTTCTTTCTTAGAAGTTGTATAACGGCGATAAAGTATGTCCATGAGTTAACAGTCGATTACAGTTCATCCTTGGCATTGTGGAGGTATGCAACCATGTTTGGGCTACGGTGTTGTTCTGGTAACACTCGTTGACTTCTTGCTTCTTCACAGAGCGTTGGTTTCTGGTGTTTCGGAGAACACGGCAACGGATAGCATGTTCGGCTCTGTGCGTGCTCATAGCTGACGTACCATCTGTGGGGCCCAGGTGATTGTAAACAAAGCTTTAAAGCCCCCTGATGATGTAAGTCAGGACTGTTGGTCGAAGAGCAACGTCTGCAGTTCAGACAAAAACAGACATCTACGGTCAGTGTGTCATGGGGTGATGACTAATTTCTCTGTTTGTCAGTGGCACGTTTCTGTTCACTTCCATTTCTTCCTGACACGGAATCCAGAGCCACAGCCGTTCATTTCTGGCACTATTTTTTTTTTTGCCCCCAAAAATATTTCTAATAAAGATTACAGCTTTGAAGCCTCCCTTCTGACCCAGAGGCCGCTAAAGTCATCACACCCATAAAACCATTAATGTGCTGGAAATGGACAGGGTCCACTCTCTGAGGGAGCGTGACTTTGCGATGCCATTCTTATGTGAAATTGGATTACATTTGAGTTCTGCTCAGAATGTAGTGAACGAGGAAAGATCGACCCTAACCCAGGTCACCAAAATTATGATCCATCACTGTTCTTATTGAATTTCATGGCAATCTGACATAAAGATGTGGAGATATTCTGACGTTATAGGCACTGGGGTAAGAAATTAACATTTCTCTCAATAAGGTCACGGGTGCAAAGTACCGTTTGCTTACAAACAGGTACTGGTTGGCAGGGCCCAGGCCCCAGGCCCCAGGCCCCAGGACCACAAGGACCACAAGGACCAGAGACAGGGCACAACAGGACCATGGACCCTTAACACATGGTAAGCAGTGGTGCAAAGAACAAAGGAAGGGAGCCGGTATACACAGGAAAGGGACTAATGAGGGCATGAGGGGCAGGTGAGCTCTGGGGAACAGGTGTAGCTAATCAATGAGACACATGAGCGCAGGAAACACGGGCAATAACTATGGGATGTAACAGATTGATGCAACTAATTGCCTTCCGGTAGATTTGATAAAGCCAGGTCATGGTTTGACCTCAAGGTTTCTATAGACATAATCTAATGTTTTACAGTGAACCTCAAAACAGTGTCTTCAATGAGATAAAAAAATGTTAAAATACATCAAATATTTTATATATTTACATCGTCAAAGTCAAAATGTGTTTACTTGTTGGCATTCCACTTGCGTACATTGTTATTTGCACAGAGAGATTACATGGTCCATAAAGAGGCTGTTTCACGGCCTCAAAATACATTTTGAGACTGTGAAACTGTCCTGCTTCGGAAGAGTTTTCTAGTTGCATCATACCACAATGAAGCACTTTCATGCTTGTACTCATTTCACTGAGAGCACACGCAGTAACACAGAGGCAGCAGCCAAACGTGCAATCCTCCTGCAATTTACACTCCATTTTTAAATGTACCGTCCGTCTTTACAATCAACAGTAAGTAACTGCGCTTGGTTTATTTCTCTGCATTAAGGAAAATGTGCTTGGTGCTCCGCTGTAGGTTAGTACGGCAGCACGTTGCCAGTTCTGATCTATACTTGTTACAGCGATGTCAGATCTGGCATGATGACAGCATCGAGAGACAATTCACGTGGTTGTGTGACATCAGACCTGTAAACAAAGTGACAACAGTTTCATTTGGATTGCATTAACGTGATCCTGCTTGCCTAAGAGCCACTTCCTGATTATAGGACTTATAAGAAACAATCTCTCAGAAGTGGAAATAGGCAAAAACCATGTGTTTCACTGGTCTGGGAGGAAATCCGTATTTAGATCTTCATACTAAAAATGTGCTCTTTGTCGGAAACACTGTACTTTCCTGCTGGGTTTCAGGTTCAAACTTACTTCCACATAAATATTATGTGAGAATTAGGAAGAAAAATTTCAAAAACTCTTTCATCTCTTTAGAATAAACACAAATGTTTGACCTGTCCTTTTTTTGTAATCTATATATATACCATAGAAATGTGTCACCATCGCCACACCACATAGACTCACAGTTTCCTCCACCGTGTAACTGCTGTAGGATCAAGTAAAAGCTTCTACCAGCTCAGTATCTAACTGTCTAAACTCAGAAAAATGCATCTACTTAGTTGCGTGTATTATTTTCATATAACTGCATGAAATAGCTGACTGTGTTTCATCCAGATTCACATCAGCTCACCACCCAGTGTGTGAGTCTCGCTCCCCGGGGAGATTCTCTACTTCTCTCCTTCCTCTTTTATCCCCTATTTTCTTGTGTATGTAAACAGAAGTAAAGCATTTTGGGCTGCAAGGCAGAGCTCGATGATCAAACAAATCAAATGCACGATCAATGACTTTGAAGAGATCTAACATCCTTTATAAATGCATTTCACGCAGAAGGAACAGCAGAAATGAAGAAAATCACTTCTGGAGCCAATGGCCACATGTTCTCTCTCTTTAGACTGAGAGAGAGGGGAAAGAAACGACAGCAAAGTTTAAGAAAGGAAATGCTGCATGTTTTTTCTTGCACATTGCGGTGCTGGCTCCTCGTGCGCCTTTTGATGACATGGCCGAGCGGCCGTCGGCCTGTAAAGCTTAACAGCAGGTAGGAGTCAGTGAGGAAGAAGAGGAGCTCTAAGGAGTTTCATCAGATTGTGTCTTTGGGACGATCAGATTTCCAACAGTCCAACAGGAGCCAGTCAGACAGAAGACATTAACCTGGAAGCCTTAATGTGTGTGTTAACATCCCTAAGCATGTATCCAGAAGCCTAACATGTCAAAACACAATCTAACAGAGTAAAAACCCAAATGCTAAATGTCACTCTTCTGTTCACATGTCATGGCGTTTTGACACTTGAGCAAACGCAAGTAAAGATTAGATGAGAGAAGACTTCCTGTTCTTGGTTGCGTATCACAAATGAGGCTTCCTGTCACCAAGTGTTAAGGTAAAGGCAGGCTCTTTTTGGTGTGACATCACTCCCACTGGCTTGACTTGAAACCAGAAGCGAGGTTTGGGGAACAAGTCCAGGAAGCTGCATCAACTGATAAGACAGAAAACGTATGTAGCGTAAAATAAGACGTTTTTTTTTTTTTTAAACTTATTTCTGTCTTAGAGTTAAGAATTAGAAATACAGCTTCAATTTGGCGTGTGAAAATCTGCCTGTTGGTCCCCAGTAGGACTATACTGTAGGGTGTGTGGCCGTACACACCCTAACTCCTGGATATGGCAGGTCTCTCTGGTCTGAGGATCCTGCTGCTGTGGGCTGGAATCATCGGTTTGATAAACTGTAAGTAATCAACTGCATCGTCTTTTTGAGGGGACTGTGGAACGGAAATGGTGTTCTATGCAGCTGTCCTTTTCGTCTGTCTGTGGAAGTCTTCTCGAGCAAAGACAAAATCTGTAAGTGATGTGGAACATGAATGGTAGCCAACTGTAGGTCTCTTATTTTAAACTAAGTGAACTGTTTCTGAAGTTCTAGCCTGTGGTTGTTGAGCATGCAACCGTGTTTACGTGGAAACGGTGAAACGCTTTCCACGCCTGAGACGGAGACATGAGACTGTCGGCACAAACGCTTGACAATTTCCTGCTTCTTTTTTTTTATTTATTTATTTTTTTGGATAAACTGCAAAACACACGATTTGAATATAAATTGAATCATTTAAAGTAAAAACTGAGGGCAGAGATGACAAGCTACAGTATATCATGTCTTTGAGTTGTGCCTCCGTTTGTGCTACTTCACGTTTTCTTAAACTTTCCAAACCCAAGAACACAAGGCAGTACAGCGCACACTTGTGATGTGCGGCGTTAAGAAGTGACAGGTTTGAGAGCCCCTTTGGCAAAAGAATAAACACTTGTGTTCAATCAAAGACTGCCGTTAATAAGACGACGCTCTTTAAAATGTGTTCTTTCATTTGGCACAAAGCTATGGGAATTTTTGCAATCATGTTTCTGTTCTGCTTTGACATTGTGTGTGTGTGTGTTTGTGTGTGTGTGCGTGCGTGTGTGTGTGTGTGTGTGTGGGTGGGGGGGGGTTGTGTCTGTCAGAGATGAGAGGATTTTCAGGGTGTGTCCCTGCATGCTCCTCACTTTAACCCTAGTGGCTGTGAGTGTTGTATGTGATGCACAATTGTGTCCCTGTGCGTGTGTGTGTGTGTGTGTGTGTGTGTGTGTGCGTGCGTGCGTGTGTGTGTGCGCGTGCAAAGTCAGACCCACCTTACTGCCTCTTGCATCACTCAGAGTTCTGCTACTGTTCAGCACATCAAACAGTTTCTGTTATTTTCTGCTTAGGCGTCTGTACACATGAGCTGAAATAAAGCGCTTCACTCTGTTTATTGCCTTTAATGTCAGTCAGGGTCAGTATTTGTCATTTGTTTCTGACATGCAGTATCTCTCAGCTAGTGTGCGAGATGAGTCATCATGGTACACCGCATCAACAGACGTTTCTAATAATTACATAAGTCTCCACTTTTCCATTGATCAAGCATCGTTTTTTTTTTTTTTACAATTAAAACACTGCCTTAGAAAATAAAAGCAATATTTTAAAATAGCAATGAGGTCGCGTTTTAAATATCTTTGTATCAACCGTATACAAGTTCATTAATCGCACATGACCACTGGTGGATAGTAAGTAAACCCGCTTACTCAAGTATACAATTCACATGTACTTTACTTTATGGTGCTTTATACTTACCTTTCTACCAACTACCTTTCAGAGACATTTAACTTTTTCTATAGTTACTTTGCAAATTAAAATTTAAAACGCCTATAATGAGCACATGACATACAGTGCTTTGTTATTCAGTAAATTAAACCACCCGGCAGTTTATAAAAACACCTAGAATCAAGTTCAACTCCACCAAAAACAACACTAACATGCTAGTGACATGTAAAAGTAATTATTATCCAATAGTGTAATATACTGTATATCAATATATCTCAGACAGAGCTAATTTTGTCTGAAAAGTGGGTTGTTTTATACTTTAGTACCAGAAGACGTATTCAGATACCACAGTGTGCAAATACTCAATTACAAATCCTACATTCAATATCGTGCGCAAGTAAAAGTATAGAAGTATTATCAGTTAAATGTACTTAATGTATCAAAAAAGTACTGTAAAAAGTGTAAAAGTACTGGTACTGCACAAACAATGAACATTAATCATGTATCTACCGTACGCTGCTTTTGAAACATACATTATGTACTTGGATGTATGCATATGATGGTGTTGTACCATAATATTAAATAGCAGAAAATGTGTCCCTGCTCGTCTTGTTCTTCTTTGCTATTTTTTCCTCATTGTTGCTAAAGAATTAGAGCAAACACAGGCTCGGATCAGCCCTGAAACGCACCGATCGTGTGAGCCCCAGTATCATTCACGGGCATTACACCAACTGCATGAGAGTAGCTGTGCCCCATTAAGATGCAGATTTTCAAGCTTTCTTTAGCTGCAGCAGATCGGAGTTGTGTGATCAAAAAGCTGACCGCTTCCGTGTTCCATTCTGAGTTGCCTTCATTTCCTGGCAGCGCAGCGCAGCGCAGCGCAGCGCAGCGCAGTCGGGCCTAGCAGACTGAGACAGAGCAAAAGTAAATGGCTTGAGAATTCATGAAAATTAAAAGGGGAAGTGGAGTGTATAAAATGAAGAAGTGAGGTTAGACATCTTAAGAAAGCTGCATGATTAAAGCGAGGAGGGGGAGCGTACTCATGTAATTTGTCACTAATTTGTCCCTAAAATCAAACAGCTGCCAACGTGGCACAGTTGAATATCTTCTCTTCTGTCGCCCTTCCTCTACCTCGTTCTTCCTCTGTGCCCGCTTCTTTCTCTGTCACACTTGGACGAAGCACTTGTGGTCTTGAACAGGCTGATGTAACAGTGTGAATATCACAGCTTTGCTTCACATGTGGCCCTGAACGCACTGGAAAAAGAAAGCTCCCAAAAGACCAAGGAGGCCTCACTTTTCCCACCTTTTTTAAAAACAACGTACAAACTTAAAAAAGAGCAGAACAGCACCTTTTTTTTATTTTATGGTCACGATGGTGTGGCTTTACTTCTAATAAAATCAGGGTTTCGATAAGGTCATTTCAAATATTCGCAGAGCACAATTGCATCTGTCAAAACCTTTCACTGAAACAATTCAAATAAGTCACCACAAAGCAGAAAGCGGTGAAATGTCACCCATGTCAGTGCAGGGAGCGTGCATCTCTGCTCGATACAGCGAAGCAAAAACGCGCCAAACCACATCCTGAGAGCTCAGTGTCTGACTGTCCCACAGCACATCATCACAAATTGCTCACTGCTCTTGATCAAATGGACAAAACAGCTAAGAAGCCTCTTTTTGATCCAACGTGGTCAAACTAATGTAATATCAGAGCACACCGAAACAACGCACGCATGAAGATATAAATGATTTTTGGTTCACGCTGAGTGCACACAGCATAAAGCATGAATATAATTTGAATCGATATTTGGTGACACTGTTTAAAAAATGAGGATATAAGAGAAAAAGATTTGTTCTTCAATAAGATCCAGAGATCCGTCCTAAGTAAAATTAACTTTGCAAGTGTGAGGAGGTTCTAGTTTCAGTGCAAAGCAGGAAATAGCGGTTTGCTATTTACCGCATTGTCATAGCAACTAGGTTGCACAGCGCTGCCTCATACTGAGCCTCGGATGAAAATAGTCACTTTTCCTCTTTTTGTTGTTTTACCTGATGATGCTTTGGAGTTGCAAGAAGAGTTTTATCGGTCAGATGGAAGTTGATGTTTTAATAAAATGTAACATAAAGAATTCCTGGAAAAATTCACAGTTTGTTCCTTTTTCTGCATATTATATACAATGTACTGTCCTCTTTCATGACAAAATAATGCTGTAATAATTTACACATTTCTTCTCTTTTGTAATTTCAGGTGAAAACAAAACAGGTGAGTGGCAAGCTACAGTGTGACACGTTACCTAATATATACATGTTTAATGGTCATTATAATGACTAAAAGGTTTATTTCTAATTATGATATACCTTGTGTACCTTCACCTCAGCCTCTCTCTTTACTGTGTCATCTCTTGGCAGCACCATCGGCAGCAACATTTCTTGAAATGAGTTTGGTCTTTAAATGGAAAAAGGTTTTCTTTATTCACAACGAGTGCTAGAAATATATTTTCTCACTCTTATTCAGTAGTTCGGTTGACACTGGCCTCCATTTTAGTGACGTGTCTCAGCCAAGACTTAAATTTCAGACACCAAGAAACAACTCCAAAGTAAACTCCATGCAGAAACAGTGAGCTACATGATAATCAAGTGAAAATGATGTCTATGCATTGCAACATTCCCTAACACGTGATGGTTTGCCCACAATCCTTTGGTTGAGGAATGTGGGAACCTACACACAGTTGTTTATGTACAAAACATGTACATTTCATTTTAGTTTGTGCTCATTTCAGAAATTGTTGCTTTTGCCAAAGCAGTATGAAACTAATCTGCACATTAATTCACATTCAAGTCCAATACAGGAAGTAGTGTGACATTCATATAGTGCATGAAAAAGACAATGACCTTTGCAGGTCGAACTCCACTTTCAGGTGTTTACCCTTCATTTCTTAATTAACTTGCTTTTAAACTGAGCTAAAGCAATATTATATGATATTGATGCACTCATATATAGTGATGATCCATTGCTTGTTTCAACAATGAAATGTATTCACATTTCTGCTTCCGGTCTAATTTGTCTGAAGAGCCTGTGAAGTGAGTCTTGCTCCTTTCCTAACCTCCTCCCAGCTTGTTTGTCGAGTCATACTCTATCTGAGATCTGCTGAAATGACATTTAGATGTATTTAATCTCACTTTGGGAAACGTCTAGCTCAAACAAATGGAGTCTGGAGAACTTACAGCTTACAGAGAGTTTAACACAGAAAAGAGCAGCAGTTCT
>JAVQJF010045594.1:0-21850 GCA_036023855.1 Gadopsis marmoratus | reverse complement strand
ATTATCTGTATGTGGAGCTCTCGCTTTTTTCTGTGGGACACAAAGAACACAGATGTTCCAAAAACTCATTGAGCCTTTTCTGTTCTTTTCTCTCTAATCAAGCACAAAACTTTACATTTATGCAAGTAATATATCATGCGACTACTAATTTAACAGCAGCTAAATAAAAACTGTTATTCAGTCACAGGTTTGTGTTTATGGGGCTTTTACTAGAATGCTACTAGAAGTATTTGTTAAGGAACATTTTGCATTTGGGCTCATAATCTTTAAAACAAGATCTTGCCTTTGGGAATACACAAAGTCTTAATATGTTGTTTACAATATAAAGAACTTATGAATTATTGATTTTCTGTGCCTCATGCTGTAGTTCTCTTTGTTCGCCAGAGTCCAGTGTGGTTTCTGAATTAGCCGAGTCATCGCCAACGAGCTATGGGTGTTAACGGAGTCAGCACCACAGTGTATTGTTGGCCATTACAGTGTGATGACTTTTTATTTTTATTTATTTAATCTTGACTGAACCAAAAACCTATTGATCAAATCCAGACCGTGCAGAACTCAGCTGCCAGGCTTTTAAACAGAACCAAGAAGCATGTTTAAGCCTCTTTACACTGGCTCCCCAGTATGTTTCAGAAAAGATTTTACTGGTTATGTTTAAGGCTCTTCATGGCCTCTCTTCCAGCCATATCTCTAACCTCTTATTACTGTATGCACTGGTACGCACTTTGAGATCCTCGGGCAGAAGTCTTTGTTTGTCCATCTTAAAACTAAAAAGGGGGCCTTGCATTTGGAGTCAGGGCCCCGAGGCTCCGGAACAGACGATCTGCCGAGGAAATCAGGTCGGCTGAGTTAGTGATCACCTTCAAGTCCCTTCTTAAAACATACTTTTATCGTCGAGCATTTCCTGATTTTCCTTGAGCTTTAATTTGGTTTGAATGGTCTTTTATTTCCTTTGAAAATGTTTCTCTTTTCCTACACTGTGTTGGTACCAGTTTTATTTTGCTGCATTTCTGAAGCACTTTTTAAATGTGGATTTTGAAAAGGGTTCTAATAAATTATTATAATAATTATAATTAATTCTCATGGCAACAGGCTTTAAAAAAAAATGCTTCTGGCAGGTCCAGTTCACCAAGTATATTTGTGTAAGGAAAATTCATATGCAGTTTGAAAGTAAAATAATTAAATATTAACAGTTTGGCTCTACAAAAGTCTGTGTTTACAGTTATTGTTTATAGCTATATTGTCCCTACTCCAAAACGGGTTTAATGAGTTCATAGCACAAGGTCTTACAGTGTCATGCAGCTAAACACAAGTTGATGCAATGTTTGTGTTCACTACACATGGATTACTGCACATAAAAATCAACCCAGTGGAGTTCGCCACTAATGGCTTGGGCAGCAATAAAAAAATAAACCAGACGATAAGGACCACGGCCCCATAAATAATGCAGTTTTCAAAAACAAACGCAGGATTCCTGGCAATCTCAAACCTGGATCTTTTCTCTACATAATGACAATGAAGTTGCAGGGTATATGCAGGATTCCTGAACTTAAATTCCAGACCTTTTAAGACCATTGCAAAATGTTTTAAGACTGCAACGCCACATGTTGTAACTGGTTATCAGCAACACACCTTACATTCACAGAACTATACCAGTACATTTATTTTGAGATTGCAAAACAGTCCTAGTTTGACTGAATTCAGATCGACCGGGAGGGAACAAAACTCCGGAGAATAAAGTAGTGACTAAGACAAAGGCAAGGTTTATTAAAAGCAATAATAGTCACATACTCACACTCTCTCTCACATTAACAAACATTTCTATTTGGCCTAAAAAGTACAACATTGGCCATAAATGATATTAAATCATAGACAGTCTGTCTGAATCTATGCTCCAAAAATGCAGATTAAGATGCTTTAATACTTTTCAAGGGTCTTAATTTTTGCTAAACTGATTTAATACTTTTTAAGACCCCGTGGAAACTCTTGAGTTTACCTTGAAAGCCAGGCAGACCTTGCGAGCCACCAATTTCTCCATGGCGGTCAACATGACAGGGTATCGGATTTCCTTCCCCTCACTGTCCCGCTCTACCTTTCCGTCCAGAGCAGGAGATTTCCGGGCCTCCGCATGGGCATAGTCTGGACCCACTGTGTAAACCTGAGATGTCCAGAAACACCACATACCCCCCACACACACACACACACACACACGCACACAGTGTCTTAGAGCAGATGATAATGATTTCAATATTTCACTAACTGAACAACTGCATGACTCATCAGCATGAGTCACTAGTGTAAAAAAATCTTCAAATAAACACCTCCATCAACAGCCAAGTGAACTTGCATAGTACCTTCACATCAGTACCATCAGTGGGCATGAACTCCTCATAGATGTATGATCCAGTCTTTCGTACACTGCTTTCTGGGGAGTACACACTGCTACGACTCCCTATCTGCAGCAAAGAGGCAGAGAGAGAGAGAGAGGAAAAAAGAAGGGGACGTCAGAGGCATTTGGTAACAAACCTGTAAATAAAAATGTATAATTATTTCACCTATATTACCAAACCTTTGATCTATCTATTCTGTTTCCTAACAGTACTTTGTGTCATTGATGTTTCACTGTACTGTTCAACTGCCCCATTACCAAAAAGCTAACAGGCAGTAGCCATACAACCTGACAGCGTGACCAATTTAAATGTTATTACATTTTCTTTTTGCCATTATCATGTTTAGTGAAAAACATGATATCAAAATAACATTCACTGACATGTAGGGACAGTGAGTATGTAGCTCAGCATATTAATTGTCCATGAATGAAAAGGGTTGGTTTTTGTCCCCCTGTGTTGCTTTGGAGACAGCTACCTTTCTGAAGAGTCTCTGGCTGCCCCCTCCAGCACATGTTGGATAATAGATGTAGACATTGTGGTCCTCGGCACACACAGGTTTCTCAACAAAGGGTTTAGGGAACACCTCGCCGTTCACCTCAACATGGTCCTCCACCTCCACCAGGTTACACTCTGCACAGGGTTATGGCTTTAGTTTTAAATCCATTTTACTTCTAGGAAATCTTTAAAACACATTCTAAAACAGCAAAGTGAAAAAACAACAGTGATGCTACAGATGGAAACACACAATTAGGTTTACAGGTTTAACAAATGTAATCAAATCAAATCTCCCTGCTGATCTTGGATTTGAACCATTGACTCTTTGGTTACTAGCCATCTTTAACTGCTCTGCTTCTATCACATTACAGTCTAAAATAAGACATAAAGGTCAACAAAACTGAATGATTACAACACAAAGCAAGACACCCACAGTGCCTTTCAATGAATCCATTAGAGATTTATGTATTTTACTTATCCTTAATTTAACCAGGACAAAACACATTATCTAATTTCCAACAGGCGGCTGGCCAAACCAGCAGCAAACACTAAATAATAAATAAACAGCAGTGTAATATTGTTCCTTTTAGAGATATATATATATTTGGAGAAGGAGACAAGAGTGCTAGACAAACTAACTTGGATTTAGTTCTGAATGGTGAAAAACAGTTACTGATGCGCTTGTATGCTGCCATATATCACAGATGTATGATCTAACACATTCTTCAAAGAATTGATGGTTTGATGTATGAATCAGGGGTTTCATACATACACACTTATTTCTCACAAAATATGAGCCCTTACTCACCTTCAGGATTGTCGGGGTCTCGGTTTAACACGGCATAACGAGGTAGGTCGATGCCCTCTTCCAGCAGGATCCGGTACACTTCCCTCCTGACAGGGAACCAATACCATTATAAATAACCTCCAAAAAAAGACAACAGATAGTGAGTTTATGTGTTGATGTGCCTGTGTGCCTGTGTGCCTGTGTGCCTGTGCCTGTGTGTGTGTGTGTGTGTGTGTGTGTGTGTGTGTGTGTGTGTGTGTGTGTGTGTGTTACTAGGGTTGGGCAGTTAAAAAAGACGATATAGAATAAATGTGAAAATAGCAATTATGTCATTACCATCACATTATTTGCAAGCACAAACAGGTTGGCTGCATAAAAGAATTTGCTGCAATTTGGCAAGAAAGTTTTTTTTGTGTGATTTGCATGAGGAAAGTGGCGGCCAGAGATACCAGTTCTTCAAATTATTCCTATCTCACTGGCTAACCGCTGCTAGAATTACCTTGCCTAACTCTTGTTAGGAAAACAAAAAAGTGATATTCAAAAAAGGAACAGGAGATGGTGAAAAACCTATACTGATGTAGGTACATTGCTTTTTATTTTGATGTTGTTCAGAGAAAACAATTGCTAAATCACTGAGTTTGAAAGTACAAGCCTTTAAAGGACTGGTGAAGTGATAAGCATCACTATGCCCAGAGCTTTAGCTGAGACAGAACTAAGAAGTCTTACATTTTTAAGCTGCCAAAAAGAAACCTGCTGATGAATTTGGCTACTTCTGTCGTTCATTGAACCTCGTCATACTCATACACTTGTATGCGTAGCCACCATTTTACTGGGGACCAATATTTTGACTGTACCTGTCCTGTATGAAATACTGCATATTGAGGTCATTGATGAGCAGTGGGTTCCTGAGCTCGGCGTACTCCACAGCTTTGTCCAGAGGGAAACCTGAAAAATAGAAACTGCATCAGCTCATGACACATCTTCACCAATCCAAGCTCAACAAGCATTTACACATAACTGGAGTAATGATTTTCATGTAGATAAATGTCCGTTTTGTTATTCTCCGTTGCCTGATTCTTTGACACAATGGTGACTGAGCCTGGTTTATGTATGAGGTCACGAGAGGGTTGAGTTGGGATCCATTTCCATCCCATCTGTCTCTAGAGCAGAAATACCTGCTGCAAGATGCCACATGAAGACCATAGTTGAGTATATTCATAAATAAAATGGGAAACTAAATAGGAGAATTAATATGCAAAGGGAAAATACAGAAATATCAAATTTGATCAATTAATAAATGCCTACATTTTTCCTTTTTAACTATTTGTAGTGCATTTAATGGCATATTAATTTACTTAAAGAGCCATTTATTTTTGATTATGGCAGTTCTGGTCCTCTATAGAAACCACACAGTCTCAAGGTCACTGTTCTCAATATTCGCCATATTGCTCTGTACAACAGACATGTCCGTAGGATATATTTTAGGGAAATCTCAGGGTTTTTTTCTACTTTCCAATAACAACACACTGTTCCCATGGTCGGAGCAACCATCCAAAAATATCACTCTTTTAAAATAGAATGGAAAAATAGTTACATGTGATAAACTGACTTGAATACACACAGAGAAGTCAGTTATATCACACAAACATAACTTAATCCTAATGTTTGAGCACTTAACGTGCTGTAACTTGAGTGTGCAGCAAGGTGTTCATGAGTATCATTTAAGATGGAAAACATTCATGGAGAGCCGTATTGATCTTGTTCATTTAGCGCTGCCTTTGTAGACCACATGTGGTCAGACAGGTGGAGTATAAAATTAATTGCAATCCTTAAATATATATACTTCCGATGCCACAGTTATCTTCGTTTCCCATCAAGACGTTCCCATAAACTGGTATTGGTTGCTGCCAGACAGCCTGACACAACAAACTCTCTAAAATATGGTAAGGCTTTTTAGGCTTTTATTTACTCAACATACTGTAGTATATGTTGTACCAGAAAAATGCTACTTAATTAAAAAACAAAAAGAATCAGATGTCCATCTTACTAATTTTCTATCTACAAAATTATAAACAAAGAAACACACTTCTTAAGAGGATTTCTTGTTTATTACTGTTGTATTGTTACTTTACATTGAGCTTACCATCTCTTTCCCAAATTATAGAGACAATTTGATTTACCTCAGGCGAGTTCTGAACCTTTGAAAACGTTTTCCTAATTCAAAACTAGTTCAAAACTACGGTATTTTATTACTTATGGCAAAACATGATGCCATTGCAGGAGGTCAATGGTATATATGAACACCTTAAACCAATTGAGAATGTATCTGGGCATTGCCAAATAATGGCTTAGACCATATATGGTTTGAGTAAACCACTGGTGTAGCCAGTGAAGCTACAAAACCTCTCACACCTCCACAGAGCATTAAAATGCCAGGCAACATTTCCCCTCCACAACCCTTCACAGTTTCCCCTCTTGCAACAGGATGTTTTTAACGACTGTAAATGTTACCTTTGGAGTGGAAGGAGATGAGGCAGTCGCAGAGGGGCCATTTCTCCACAGGTTCCTCCAGGATCACCTCCTCGGGAAAGATGATCACGTCGATGTAGTCAAACTTACAAAGGCGCTCCAGGATCTGAGTCATGGGCTTGGATTTGGACTTCTTCATCATTGCACATATGCCGACCACAATCTGTCGCTCTGGTGGCTGGTGGAGAGGACAGGGAAGGCCAGAGGGATGACAAGTAAGACAAGGGCATGGACAGCTGACAGAAATGTGCCAAAGCAACGGCATGTAAAAGGGAGTGTAAAAACACAAGACAGGACAGATATCTTGACATGAGTCTTGGTGGCTTTTAAAAATGTATTGGACCTAATGCTTTTACAGAGGCATCATTTCACCTGCAATTCCAACTGTGGCCCCTAAACTACAACCATGGCATGAAGTAGCACTGTTCCTGGAAGCGTGGTTAACAGCTAATGGTTGGTAACATCCATGTAATATGCTAACTGTAGGCACCATAACGTGCTAATGTAAGTATATTACTATGCTAAAAGCATAATAAGGTGCGCTTTGAGCTTAATGTTAATGTCGGCCTCAGATACATCTGAGTCTACAATGTAGAGCTGAGCCTGACAACCGGAGCCTGACATGTCCTATAAATGGGGACTGCAGAGGGGAAAACTCTTTAGGATGAACTAACTGCATCGGACTTGTTTTTTAATATCCAACTGTTAGCTACACTAGTGGCATAGCTCTAACGATGGTCAGTTCATCCCACCACTTTAGTCCACACTGACATCTCTCATTATCTATAATTTTGTACAGACACTCGTCGTCTCCAAAGGATGAATCCTACTGATTTTTGTGATCCCTGGAATTTTCATCCAGAGCCACCAGCAAGTCATCAGTTTCACTTATCAAGAGAAATTTCTCAACATGTACATTATGAATTGGTACAAATGTTGGCACTTACAATCATGGTTCTCAGAAGATAGACTCCTATTTTTGTTTGGCCTACCAGTGGTAAGGGATCTAAGAATATGATTCAATCACCAATGTCATTTCTGTGTGTTTAATGAGCTTTAGATGGGCTGCTAGTGTTGCTATAGACTTTTAGTTTTGTTCAATAATAGTACGAACAAGATTTGTGAATAATGCCTGCTGTGTATGGATTATTTATTAAACAGGGCAAAGTTATTGCTTCATCGGTAGGCAAAAACTTTATTGCAGTCATGGAAAAAATGTGTTTGAGGTGACAGCTAAAGTATGAACGTGCTCACTCAATGTAACTCACTCTGTAGATAATAATAATAACAAACTTTATTTATATAGCATTTAGCATAGATAAGACTATCAGCTAAATAGACAAAGAGAGGAAATCACAGTAAGTAAGTGAGCAGCTAAGACAGCACTGCCATAAAGTCCTTTCATAGCTGCAGGACTAAACAACAGACCAGACGCCTGTTCTCACGCCAGCCTTTGTATATTTCTGTCTCCATTTCTTTTTCCACTGTCCAATTCCAGATAGAACTTTCCTCTTTAAAATTTCCAAGCCAGCTCATTTCCTACTACCCAAAATGACCAAAGCTTTGGCTCCTGTTCCAAAACTTAATCTTCATCCATGGCAAATTTAGTTTTTCATTATTATTAGTATTATTAATACTATGCAAAGAATAATTTATAAATGAAACTAGTTGTGATTTCATACAATTTACACTGCCCAAAACATTTTTTAAACAAGCAATAATTGTAATATATTAAATTCTAATGTAAAAATGTCACAACCAAATACTCCTGTAGCAACAAGGCACACCTTTTTGCACAGCAGCTAAGTGTACACCTGAATTAACACCTGCCACTTACCGACTCATCATCATCCTCCATTTCCTCTTCTCGAAACATCTCATTCTTCATGCCTGTCTCCATCTGGCCCATGTCCTGCTCATCATCTTCACAGCCAACCACAAACCGAGGAACATCTCTTTGACACCACCCCTGTCCTTCCCCTGCTCCTGGTTCTGGTTCTGGTCCTGGTCCGTCGCAGGGCTCGGACATCACAAGCCCCTGTGTAACATGTTTGCTCAGAGAGGCTCCTCAAGCAGCTAAGCAGGAAGAAACCCAGTCAGCTGTGTTTCGCCGTCGCTAGATGGCTGACACCTGACAGCCTGGTGATAAAGACAAGGGTCCTGTTGGTGTTTGAGCCGGCTGATAACAGCTACGTGCGCCCGTGCGTGTACAGTATGTGTTGAGGTAGGAAGAGAGTGGTGAATGTCCTAAGAGGTAGAACAGAGGGAGTTGACGCCACGTGAGTTGAGGTAGATAGTCAAGATCCTGGTTGTAACACTCCAGGACAGAGGAGGTCTGGCTCTGAGAGATAGCATGTCCCAGTTCAGAGATGCTTCTTCACACAGGAAACTCCACGGTTAACATCTGTGCACCGTTTTCCTTGCCCTAGGAATAAGAAAAAGGTAAAAGAATTAGACATGGAGAAACTGATTGAACTACGTCAAATCAACTCCTTTGGGTGAAAACCGTTAAGGTACACTAAAAAGTCAAACTTGACAAGTTAAGCAACATTTCACGGTTGACACAGAGCAGTTACAGCTGCGCAAGCTAACTTGAATAAATATACTTAATTTAAATAACCACAGTACTGGTTCCTGAAGTGTTGCTACATTCACCGTTTCTGAAATAATAAAGTCTGGGCTGAGCCATACAATAGAAGAAACATTTGATTTGATTCGTGAAGAAAACCACAATCAAGGAAGTAAGAAAAATGTTACTTAGGATTTTAATCAAGATTTTAGAATGAAATAATTTCAGATACACAGTTTGTACAGCTTTTTAAGCGGAAAATTCAGGCACTTTCAAGGTACCAGATAATTTAGTACCATAATGACAAGTGCAGTCATTTAAATCAATGCCAGCTTTGTTTTGTTATTTGCACCTCTGATGAACGTGAAAAATGTGTTGCAACACCCTATCAAATGTTCAAATCACATTATTTTTATTACCACATTTAATTTCCTAAAGACCCCATATAGACTTTGTGTCCTGTACGCACATTGAGGTGGATCGCGTTACTCCGCTGTGCATTTCACTTTGCAGACGGAGCCACTTATGAAACATCCTTGATGAACCCATGCCTAATGTCATTTTAATCATAACGCATTACTGCCATTTCTGCTTAATTAAAAATCACATGGTCCTTTTTTTCTCCTAAAGATGTGATACTGATGTATAGAGCTATCTAACCTTTTTTATTTGCAATTAGAGGAGGTGTGTTACTTGTTGATCTCTAAGAGGTGATTAAGTTATGTAGCACTGTTGATGGTCCGAATGGTTTCTTCTTGGCGTTTGTCGTGAGTAATATGTGGATGTCAGATGTTACGCGTCATGCGTTTTTGCTGGTTTTCGTTGAGGTATTGTAATTATCTGGACCGTAGGAAGCATAGCTACTGTTGTTACAGTAACAGCTAACAAACATAACACTATTTACTGCACGTTTAGTTTTTCCAATGCTGATTTTGATCAAATGCCAAAATGTTCTTATCGATGTTCTTTTCATGAAAAAATAATGCAGCTTTATGTATATAAAAAAGGCACCAAAGTTTAGATTGTCATAATGACTCAGTCAGTGTAGAAAGGTGAAGAGTACGCATTCTTTTTAAATTCAATATTTAAATGTAATGGGTTAGCTTGCTGTTCTTTCTATACAGTAAATTGTTGTTGCTTATCAGCCAGTTTCACAACACAGTGACGCAACACTGAAGATGTTTATGCAATTGTTTTTGAATGCGAGGCATTCTGGGAACAAGGGAGTGGAACAAAGAGAGCAGCCGTTTGTTGTCACTGTGATGTCAGGCTGAAATCAAAACAATGGCGTTGACTGTGCCCGGCCTCTTGGCGTGGCTTCCCATTTCCCGCACAGTAGAAAAATGCTATATTGTGTTTCTGCTGCTGTATTATTCAGATTATTATGCCTTGTTGCATGTATTGATGGACTGCAACATTCCACTAAGATACAGATGCTACTCCTCATACTATAAGTCAAGAAATAATTATTCACAGTGCACTTGATGCATCCTGTAATCAAGATGCGGAGGCACAATAAAACCAGTACTGAAAAGGCCAGGATTGGCAAGAACCTCAAATACACTCAGGTACCCAATTGTTACATACACCTAGCTAAAACCATGCAATGTATATAAAGATGGACGACATGAGGCCAAAACATCTCAATCGCCTCCTTGTGGCAGGCTGCAGTATAGGTTATAAACGCCACCCCCTCCATGTTAGTGGGCCAAAATGAAAAATCAAAGTACACATCAAATACATTTTTCCCCAATGATGCTTTCTTTCAGTTTAGGTATTTAGTTCTTATCACGCTGATGTTTGTTCAAGTGTTAATTTTTCAGGTTTTAATTAGATAAATGATGCTATAAAAAAAGCATCAAATATGTCCATCTTTACATGCAGTCTATGGCAAAACCTAATGCATTCTAACAACAGTCCTGCAATAAATCCTTTCATGAAGGTTAAAATGTTCAGTTTTTGTTAAAACTATTTTAAAGAGATGATTGAACTTCATGATCATTTTGGAGGATGTAGTTTGTGACGCTGTTTATCTTTGGCGTTATAAAGAGAGGTGTTTCCGTTACCATTGTTGATACAAATGGAGTAGGGATTTCACCAAAGAATTTGCAACGCTAGGGCTTCAATATAAAGTGTGTCTGTGTGTGGCCACTGGTTATCTGTTATCTGATCCGACACCACACAAGAAACAAACAGAGCCATTATGTCATTTCTGCGTAACTGAGCCAAAGAAGCCCAATAGCGAGGTGTGAACTGTAGCCAAGCTAGAGGGAGAAACCTGCTACTGTAGTATGTACACAAAACAGACGCAGCCAAAGCCAGTTCATCTCTCTCCCTCTCTCATCAGTATAGTCTAACACACCCACGACAAACAGCTGACACGCGAGGAAACAGATGGGTAGATCATATCACAGCATACCACAAGCCGACTGTGCACCCCACGCAGTCTGTGAACGCCTGCAACAACTTATTTAAAGTCACTTCCACTCTCAAACAGTGCAGATTATTTCACTGGCACTGTTGAGCGTTCTGGCAGCTTAAGAGAAAGACAGTCTTCCTGAGCCCTGAACTTTGTGCCAGGACATACCTCAACCAAAATCTCACACGTGACCCAGCCCACCCTTGATACCCAGAAATAACAACGTCCTCTTCTGCAGGGAGGGGGGGGGGGGGCACGAGACAGGATCTGAGGAGTGGAGCCAAGGCACGGATGTTGGGTGCCAACCTCTGAAGCGATGACAGAACGCACTAAACTAAGTCAAAGCCCTTCTTGCTGACCCGTAGTCGAAAAACACCAACAGAGAACTCAATTACCTATAGCTGCTGTGAGCAGAGTTCATTCTGCCTTTACTACGCCAAGGACATGACCTTTACTCTACTGACAAGATAAGCCAACACTGCACACTACAGGAAAAACTGCTGCGTGATGGTTAGAAACACCTGCATGCAAAACACCAGAAGTATCTCATTCCAACCAGAGATTAAATCAGAGAGTTCACCGATTAAAATTACTTTCAGCAGGGAACTCAGCTGGTGTCATCACTGGATATAGGGGGGGGGGGCGCTCCTAGTCTTCATAGGTACATGACTCAACACCACTTGGGGTTCAACTTTTAGAATTTTTCCAGGTATTCTGTGCTCTGAAGCAACATTTCCGCAGAAGCTCAATTCCTCCAACACCTGATTTGCTTCGTGGAGGCAGCCACGGAATGCACACAAGTCTTGCCACTGCTTGCAGAGACGCTGTACAGATCAAGAGGACACTAAAGTCTCAGACAAAATAAAAACCTTTGTGGGGGTGTTTGTCGAGTTTCCTAAATCTGTAAATCCATGTGCATGTGGATTGAAACACATTTTGTGGTCAAATTCTACTGTTGTCTTTGGAATGTGTTGAGGTTTGCTTCTATTGGGTTTTAATAGCAGTTTGAAAACAAGTGGTACGCTTATTTGGGATAGGGATCGCAACGCAATATTTTCAGTACCGTCCGAAACTATCACGAACTGTTAAGTATCGAAAAAGATGGCATCAAAAGTTTGGTCAGATTCTTTACTTGTGTTTACTAATTATTTAATCATATCTCATGTAAATCATAATGTTTTTTAATTGCTTTATTATGTAGGCAAAGCTATTGTACAGCTGCTCATGTTAAAATGGTCACTGATATTACACATGAGTTTAGTCTGCATTACAATTTGGGGCGGTGGGTCAGGGAGGGGCTAATGAAAGACTCTATGGAGTTGCATTACGGTAAATCTAGGATCCAGCAGTTTTTCAGCTCGACTCAAGGTAGTAGTAGTAGTGAGTGGACATGTGGATATTGCAGCTTCTGTTGCTTCAATTTTCGCCATTATTAAATGCGTCTCTTGCAAGTCGCTCAACTTTATGTAGGCCAAGTGCGATACGAAATCGGTGGAGTATCCCTTTAAAATGAGACTATGTAACTTTTGAAAAAGGACACAACACAGTCTTACTTCTACATTTAAAATACTGGATTTGGAAGCAATAAAACCACCATTTCTCAAATGACTACACTTGCTACAGCCTTGGCAAGTATGAGCAGTAGCTCATGTTAACTGACGTTAGCAAACTTTAGGTTGCGATCGCCATGTAACTGACTGAGTCAGTGTTTTGACTTTCTGACTCTTGTGCTACTTATTCACTGCGTTTTAGCATTACCATGATCTCTTAATTGTGACTTGCAGCTGCAGTGGCTGCTGCTCAGAAAACATTACATTGTCCTGCTTTAGACAACATTACATACATACATACATACAACAATGATTTATTTTGAGGATGTACATTTTTGTAAATGCATTAATCAACATATTACTTTTGTATCCGTACTGAAATTCAGGTGATTCACACCCATAGTAAAGAATTCCAAACAATTCCCACTCCTAAGACACATATGACTCTCGTACTTCTGTCATTACAGGGCAGCAAGCCGTGCCAGAGGTTCGGCTGAGATGTTGCAATTTCGTGGATGTCAGCGGACGTCAATTAAATTCATAATGTCCCTTTGACCGGAGGACAAAATGGAAACGGACAGGAACCAGACAAAATCGTCTCCTGTCTGCGAGTTATATTGTTCCCCTCAAAAAAATAAAAACTTGAATCACCCATGAATAAATTAGGAGGCTGATTAAAAACATCCCCAGCTTTCACCTGTGGGCCCTTGGCCCTGAATGAGTCACCTCCATCATCTCCACAGGGACAGAAATCAACAACACGACTCCAATAAAAGGCTTTTAACCTTTGAGACCGTCTGCCACAGGAAGCCTGTGTCGTGTTTATGACCAGTGATGGAGGAGCTGCTCATTAGCTCCTATTCGCTATCGTTTCTCTGACAAGATGGCAAATGGGAGACATCACGACACGCTCTGCAAATGCTCTTCAATTATGGACTCATGTATTGTGGATCGATCGAACAACTGTGGGTCATTTCCAGGATAGAAAAAGAAGCAGTGAATGATATTACGACGCGCGTGTGATTGGGATCCTTTATTGTGAAAAACGTTTAACTGACAATGAAAGGTGGAGCATTTTGCTTAGCCCAGCATCACGTCCCTTCTATCAGGGCACACAAGTGAGCAGCCCGTTATCTGCCGAGTCCAAGACTAAATCATTAACAAAACTTACTGCTCAAGTGCACAAAGTTAGCCAACATCAGAGCTGAAACAGTATCACCCCCCCGAGGGTCAGATAACGTGCTGGTGGTGTTATCAGGACGCAACCACCAGAGTAGCAGCAGTTACAACCGCCTCTACACGCTTCTATATTCGTTATGCACCAAGCCCTTGAAAAATTAGCTTTGTTTGCAAATACAAACTGCTGTCATTACTGAAAACAGAAGTAATAATAGGCCGCCGGAGGCCCTGCACAACAGGCCCTTTATTTCTAACTCATCGACGCAAGCATTTCTCACTGTGGGGGACGAGACCTCTGAAGGGTTTACAAGTTGATTTGTGGAACGTGAAAAATATACATTACTTTATTCTCCTGCTTCTAAAGCTACTGATGAATAACTTTTCAGTTGCTTTGCAATAAAATGGGGTTTAACGGGTCCTCGCGAGGATCGGGGCTTGCTGCAGCAGCAGATAAGCCAAAGCAGCAACAAAACAGAAGATAAACGGGATAAATTGGAATCTACAGCAGATACAGCAGATGGGGGGGGGGTCACACAGCCCAAATGAGTTTGTATGAAACTGATCATATTACATGACATTCATTTGGCAGATACGTTGGTGCATTGTGAGTTACAACAGGGGAACGTCTTCCAAAAAAAACCCTACCTTTTCTGTTTGCTTGCTTGCTTGATTTAGGAAATCATGCAGGAGTAAGCCACAGCATGTGATGTCTGAGTGTATAGTCTGGAAGAAAAGATGGTTTCTTCCATTTTCGGTACCTTAGATTATACATTGTTTGTGGATTTTGTTTTGGCTTGTCGTTTATCTGGGCCGTATTATTTTATTCATTTACACAATGAAAATACTGTTAGAATAATAATTAGTATTCCTCTTTTAATCCAAGGCAGCAGGGCTCACATGCAACTGTTACGCAGCTCAACGACTACAGGAACCATTCTACCACTTTGTGGTACATTTATGCCATTTTTAACAAGTGTTCTTGCTGTTTTTATTGTTTTCCCTTTGCTTCCTCAAATCAAGAGTCTTCTAAAAACTGTCTCGATGTTTTATGTCTGCCTTCTGTTACTTTAGACTATAAAATGAAAGTATTTCTTTCCCTGTAGTCCCACATCAGCAGGCACTGTGCCTTTTGCCAGAACATTCAATTTAGTCAGCAACTATTCTGATGATCTATTAATCGTTTTAAGTTGTTTTTAAGGCAAAAATGCCAGATGATTCTCTGTTCAATTTTGTTTCCGTTATTTAAACTAAAAACAAGCCATTCAAAAGGTGTCACCTTGAGATTATGGGGTTATTATGGGCATGTTTTTCACTACTTTCTGACAGTTTCTAGGTAGTTCCAGCCTCTCACACATGTCAGTGATCACCACACTCACATTCAGAAAGTGGCCAAACTGATGAGAAATCCGCTGCTCCCTCGGTGGGTTCATTCACCAAAACAGGACCACACGTTGCAGGTGTGCTGCAGCCAGTTTCGAGCCGCAGCCAGCGTCTCAAGTCACCAGAAAACACAATGAATGGGGGCCTCAGTAGTAAAACGCGGCTCCTGCGCGGAGGAATAAACCGCACATAAGTAAATCAGTGCGCCTTCCTGCTCACTACACAGCACTCCAGGCGGATACCGTTAAGCTACAAGACGTTAAAAGCTTGCCTGCTCTTGTCCCGTTCCACCGACACAACAGCGGAGTCCAACCCTCCTCTATCACAAGACTCACAGCCACGCCGCGAGGAGAAAGCAGGACGCGTTTAAAAAAAAAAGACAAAAACAATCAACGGGACTCACCAGCGGAAAACAACTGGAAGTCCGTCAGCTGTTCACTTCCTTGTTCCCTCTGACTGAGCTCGACTGAAGGGAAGCTGCTGCCGCTGCTTGAGTTTAGTTAGTTTCCTTCCTCTCAGTAAAGTTGAGAGCTACACGCTAACGTTCACGGCTGCCGCTGCTAGCTTCCTTCCTTTCCTTTTTCTTCACCTTTTTTGTTTTGTGTTTTTACATAAAGTTTAGTTTCTTTATAGCCGCGTCATTACTGCCATCTACCGGTCACAGGGGTGCATTGCGGCACTGCGCGCTACAAGGACTGACGATGCCAACAGATGGTTGATAGAAACAGTGAAATAAACGCTGGTGGAATGTAACTAAGTACATTTACTCACCTACTGTACTTAAGTACAATTCTGAGGTGCTTGTACTTTACTTGAGTGTCATTTTATGATACTTTATACTTCTACTCCACTACATTTGTATGACAACATTAATTACTTTGCGGATTCAGATTAATAATGCAGCAACTAATAAATTAATCCTTTGTTAGTCCCTCAGTGAGGAAATTGCAATGTTACAGCAGCAAAGTGAAAACAGAGCAACAAGTAGTAAATAAGTATAGCATGCAAAAGAAAAATAGAAGGTAAAATATATATGCATATATATACAAAAACTACAGAATTTACATTATTGCATATATATTTGGTATTGCACATTGTGTGAGTTATCAGTTCTGGATGCGTGGGCTGCTGGGAGCAGTGCAGATTGTAAAGTTTGACAGCAGCAGGAAGGAAGGACCTGCAGTATCTCTCCTTCACACACTGCAGGTGAAGCAGCCTGTCACTGAAGGAGCTGCCCAGTGTTGTTAAAAAGTCCTGCATGGGGTGGAACATGTTCTCCATCACAGGTGATAGCTTAGCCATCATTCTTCTCTCTGTCACCACCTCCACTGGATCAAGGGGGCATCCCAGGACATAGCTGGCCTTCTTAACCAGCTTGTTCAGTCTCTTCCTGTCAGCAGTGGAGATGCTGCTGCCCTAGAAGACCACACCATAATAGATGGCTGATGCCACCAGAGTCAAAGAAGGTCCTCAGCAGTGTCTCCTGTGCTCCAAAATACCTGAGTTTCCTTAGGAGATTGAGTCTACTCTGTCCTTTTTTGTACAGTGCGTTAGTGTTGTCGGTACAGTCCAGTTTATTGTTCATGTGAACACCCAGGTGCTTGCAAGATTCCACCCTCTCGATGTCCATTCCCTGGATGTTAATTAATGCATTGTCCAGTTACAGTCCAGAAATATTAAATATATATACATAATTCTGAAATGGGCCATTATGCATCATTTTACTTTTGGTAATTTAAGCACATTTCAATGCTAATACTTATAATAATAAATAATAATAATAAACTTTATTTGTATAGCACCATTCATACAGGAAATGCAGTTCAAAGTGCTTTACAACAAAGATATTAAATGCACCAAGTGCTTTACAGAAGAGAATGACATAAAACAGAAGTGCAGTAAAGAAAAATAAAACTTAACAGATAACAATATTTAAAAGCAAATAAAAAGCAAATTGCAGATAGCTTATTAAAGAAATAAAACTTGAATAGAATGTAGGAAATGGCCAACATAAAATTAGCATATTTGAAAGAAAACAGAAGAAACAGTTAAGGAAAATGAAACTTGACAGCTAAATTTAAAATGTTTAAAATTTAAAAAATGTCCTCCTTCACCCTGATCCTTTCCTCTTCCTCTCTTTTCCTCTCTTCTGTGCGATTAAGACATGTGTGATATGGAGACATTATCCTGTGGACATGTCCACAGCACATTCTGAGCATGCGTCTCAGTTGGCCTGTTACAGTCCACTCTGTGTGTTGGAAACAAACCAACTAGCCAACACATTGTAAGTTTGGGGTGGAGATGCGTGCACACAAGGACAAACACAGCTACTATAAACATGATGAAGACTCAGGTTTTTGGATACGACCTTTTGAAGAAGGAGGTTGAACGAATGAAAAAGGGCGGCTGACTCAAACAGTGCTGCATGTAAACCAGCGGAATATTCATTTGCAGATTTGCATGTGGAAAATCAGTTTCCACAGAGTGCATTAGACACATTTACATGTAATGTAACTATCTTCATACAGAATACAGTGTGTAATTATAGAACTGTAACTTTGGGTCCTGTATCTGCCACTAGATGGGAGCAGAGTGGGGGGGGGGGGGGGGTGCTCAGGGTCATTTGCGGTGGGTCTGATGTGGAGACCTGAGAGGTTCGGGAGTTTGACCGTCACAAGCAGCATGTTTATGTCTGTTTGAGAGAGTCTCTGTGTGGGTTCCTGTGCTGAGTGTCAGGACTTTTATCCTGCCGTCATAGTGGATAAGTTAACATTACTGTTGGTCAGGTCTGAATATCTAGTGAAGCTCAACATAGCAGTCATCTGCAGGCCGGCGTGTTGCGTTTACTCTGTTTTACCACAGAAGAGAAATTAATCTCTCCTTCAAGCTCGATGGCGTCTCTTTGCCGATGTCCATGAAAGCTACGTTACCTAGCCAGGCTAAATTAGTGGAATCCTTGAACCCTATTAGATCTTGACTCGTAAGAGGAACATTACACAGTTTTGCATCACTTGGTACGTGTCTTTAAAGATGACAGCTGTGTGTTACAGGACATGCTCGCTGTGACTGCTGTGGATGGAAGATATGATGCTCTGCAGGATTCTATAGCAGCTTGTGGTTGAGTTGTAGTTGATGCAACGCGCCAGTCAGTTCACGGGGACCGAAACAAACGGCAACGATCAAAGCTGGATGTGATCCATGAGAAAATATTGTTGTTCCTTCAGTTCACGAATGAAGGCTGGTTATTGAGTCTGTGGCTCAGCAAGACGGCCCGTTAATCCCGGGGTTGGGGTTCGACCCGCAGCTCCTTCTGTCCTTGGGCAACACACTGAGCCCTACGTTGTGGATTGCCAGCAGTGCCTTGCCTGTCTGTTCTTCTTCCTCCTCTTCATCTCACCACGATGGCACTATTTTAAAGGTTTTCCAGCATGTGAGCTGCCTTGTTGTTTCAACTAGGGAAAGGAGTGTGATGCATCCATCCACTTGCCTCTGATTCTCTCCCCTCCCTCGCTCCAGTGATGGACAGACTTACAAATGATTTTATTTGCAATTTTGTGCTCACACAAACTCACACACCCCAGGTCAGCAGTGTGGTCCCTGTGTGAGTGCAGTCTGCCCAACAGCTGAACACATGACTTACATTTACTTTGTCACATCGTACTTGGAGTAGATTTAATGCAGCCTGAGAGAAATCATTACGCTTACTCCATTCGGTTACATTCATGGCGCTACTTTTATTATTTTATGCACATTATGTTAAGAGACTGGTGGTCTGCCGATCCCAGGTTTGCAGCCGCTGTATTATCCTACTGCAGCCGCTCCCCCTTATGACTCCATTCATAGCAGAATAATAACCGAATCTGTAGAAAAGTAGGTGCACACGAAAAATCAAAAGGACAGATCTGATTTGCTGATTTATTTTCCAAAGCATAATATAGGAGATAACAAGCAAAGAAAATCATTTAAAAATGTTTAAACAAATGTTGGTGCAGTTAACAGTATGATAGTAATGTAATATTCACATATGGAATTTTGTGATCACACATTTGAGACACAGACTGGGAATATTGTGATTACATTTCATCAAACGGACCATAAACACAGCTGAATGTCCATTTGTTTACCTGAAGAAGGCCATGTGTGGTTGAGCTGATGTTGGTCTTATCCACATCAAATAATAGAAGTGGGAATAACATATCTATATTTTCTCTTTTTTTGGCTACTTTTACATCTACTTCAGTTTTTTTTTTTTAAACAAAAGTAACTACTTTTACATGAGTTGAGTTTCTGGCAGCGCTACAGACCTCTATACGTCTGTAGTCTCATCTAACAATTGCCATCTTCTCTCCTGGCCTTCACCACCACGCTTCCCTCTTTTCTCCCTTTATGTGCGACTTTCATTTTCTTGTATCTCTTTTTGCATGCCATCTTGCTTTTTACTCTGAGCTCCTTTATCTGCCTCTGCTGATGTCGTCCTAGCGGCCGTCCTTGAGCTCAGAGAGCTGCTTGGTGGTGGATAAAAGCTTTAGAGGAGGTAGCTGCTCGCAGAGAGACTGGCCAGAACAAAATAGAGCCGACCACCAGTGTTAGGCGGTTATTGCCTAAAGTCCTCTGGTGTAATTATATGTTTAAAGGAGCATATATTTAGGGAAATTTGATTTACTTTCTTCCAAGAGGTAAATGAAAAGATCAATACCACCATGGTTGGATATTTTTGTCCTCAAACTTAGTGCTGAAAGTATATGTGAACTCACTGATTGGAAAAATACTGACATCACACATAGATGCATAACATACACACCCTATAAATAAACAAGGACTAGATTAGTTAAAGCAGTAAATAAGGGCCACAGACACAACAGAATCCATAGGACTGACAATAGGACTGACAACAGAATCCATAGGACTGACAACAGAATCCATAGGACTGACAATAGGACTGACAGCAGAATCCATAGGACTGACCCGACCCAACGATGACCCGACAAAGAACACACGAACAGAGCAGGTATAATTAGGGGACCAGGTGAAAACAATTAACACAGAAGGGAAACCTCACGAGGAACAAACACAGACAGGAAGAGCAAAGTAAGAAACACAAGACCGGAACTAAACAGTAAAGATGCCAAAATAAAACAGGAAACACAAAGAACCAAACAAACAGACCATCACACTTTTCAACCTTAACGGCTCCCAAAGGGTTTTTACCGATTGGCCTCCTCCATCCTTTCACACACCAATGGTGACGTAGCTGCCATGTGAGGTGCTGGTCTCCACCGGGAGCAACTTAGGGCACTTTGACATGTGGACGACCCGCTCTACCTTCTGAGCCATGGCCGCCCTTTCCAGTGAGTCCGGATTCCTAATTTAGCTTCAGTCACTCTCAAGCCATTTGCTCAAGCCCAAGTGACTTTTGCTTTGTTTTAATTTGTGTAATTAGACGACTGTTAGAGCTTAGATTACTTTCAGAGTGCTTTAAGAACTGTTTCTACAGTTGAAAGGTGCTACAGAAGTAAAAGATCATTTATCATTTTCTAGACATCAAGGATTTTGCCTAACCTCTGCCTGTACCTCTGACTCGTTGTCTGACCTTTTTGGATTTTTGCTTCCGAGTCCTCTCCACACTGCTTGACTATAAGGCTATAAATGAAGGGAGCGAAAAGTCAGAAAAACAGCTGAAAGGCTATTAAAGAAAGGTCTGTGGTGGTGTGGTGAGCACTCAGCCCCAGCCACCAGAGTTAATGTTGTTTTATATAGTTTAGTCTTAGTGAAGGAAAGGTTTTAATAAATTAGTTTGTTTTAGTCATTCATTTTTGTTAGCTTTAGTCAACAAATACTAAAGACATTTTAGTCTAGTTTTTGTCATGCATTTGAATTTTTATGTCGTAAGTGTTTTGTGGCTACAGCTGTCGCCATCTTCGTGTTACAGGTGTCGTTCTAGTCCGTCACAAGGTTAGTGGAAAAGGCGCTGGTTGCTTGTTCATACGCAACAGTGTCCTGTGCAGTAATGCAGCAGACTGACTCTCCTCACTGTATCCAGTTGTCATTTCCAAACTCTGGCCGTTCATGCTCAGCTAGCATTAACATCAGCACAGCTACCTGTTCTCTCCACTGTAAAGCAGCGAATCATTCAGAAGATGGACTCACTCACTCCTTCACTAAAATACTCAGTGACGGCTGGTCGTGATATTGGGTGGGGGGGCTGACAAATGCATTACCCCCATCGATAGTTTGTGCTGCAGCAGCATCATATCGAGATACCAAGTTACAGCAACAACACTTTATATCTTATTATAATAAGTCCTCTAGAATAACACTATAGAAGGACTCACAAGAAAGGCCTGGTACCAAAAAACTCTCTGCATCTCTCATGACTATTTTTCTCTGTCCACATTAGCAACATGCCATTTTTAACAAAAAATGTATTTGCAAGAAGGATGTTAGACTCCATAATAATCAGAATGCTCCATTGTGGAGCCGACAATGTCAGAAAGGGTCCAGCTAGAGATGAACTACAACACATGTTCCAGCTGTAACGACTGTCCAGAGACACTG
>JAVQJF010045555.1:0-28172 GCA_036023855.1 Gadopsis marmoratus | reverse complement strand
CCCCCCCCCCCCCCAGGCCGGAACACCTTTCCACCAGCCATGGCTGTGTGTCGTCATTCAGACGCCAAAACCCCCCTCAGAGGATGTTCCCAGTCCTCCAGGAACCTGCTCCTTACACTGGAAAACAACGCTTTTAGATGAACATGTGCGCTTTAAGCGTTTACCGCTGACCCTGGACCTGGCAGCCTGGTTTGGGGTGTAAAAACTCACTGCTGTGAGTGCGCACGCACCGGATTTCACCGGGAGGCCTGCAGCCGCAGCATCTTGAGCTGACAACTGCCAAACTAGAATAAAAGCGTTGCCACAGAGTTCCTGCCACTGTAAGTGCAGGCGTCAACCCCACGCAGCCACTGCTGAGGTCACGTCAGTGGGTGGAAGAAGAATTCAGGGGTTTTACTTCAGTAAAAGCAGCTCGAAAGGACTCTGCTGCAAGTAAAAGCCCTGCGTTCAAACGCGTGCTCGAGTACAAGTTGCACCACCAGTGGGTTATAATTAGAGGCGCATTTATCCTGTTTGTTTGCCTTTTCACATTTCACATCTATTTATCACTACGGCTTCATTTCCCTGAAGCCACGTGTAGACGTGTTGTGGTGACTTCTACAGGCTGCATGCAACTGACATAACATGTTGCCCAATCTGAACCTTTCGAGTTGAAATGTCAGGATGAAGGAGCAACATATTATTTGGGGCTGGTGGTGAGCAGGGCTTGTGAGGAAACCAAGGTCATGTCCTTGGAGATGTCCTCCCTTATTTCAGGGAGTGGGTTTTTACACATGGTGGGTGTTTAAATCTGATATATATATATTTTTAACTCAACATGCTGAACGTCTGGCAGGAAGTTTGAATAGCAGGGATTAAAGATGGCAGGCTGGCTGCTTTCTTGATAACATGTTCTGTTGTGCACTCAACCCCAACAAACTCTAATGTTATAACCCGGCGGTGGAAAGCAGGCCAACTGCAGCGACTCGAGCACTAAGCACAGTTTTAAGGTGGGCCACCTTTACCGTGCCAAATATCTTCATACATCTACTCCACTGCAAGTCAGAGGGAAACATGGCCTCGTTCGTATTAGTTGCTTCCACGCAAAGCACGACACGCTGCTTTTACACAATGCAACTTAGACTAAGGAACATTTAAAACGCACGACGCTGACTTGTAACGGAGCATCGCCCAGTTCAAAGCCTCCACCCGCGGCCTTTGTACTCGCCGCTATTCGGCATCACGCAGCCGTGCGTCGCGCGGCACTACTTTATTGTACCGCCGGCCTGTGGAATGCGCGGAGGGACACGGCGGCTGCGGGGCGGCCGGTGGTGAATTTTTCCGGCGTGTCTGAGTTCTCCAGGGAGGCTGCGGGGTAAACACCCCGCTGCTGCTCCGGGACCCGAGTCCGGCCGTTTGTGGCAGTTAGCGGGACACACCTAAACACGCCGGGGCCCCTGATAAAGCCCCAGTGTGTTTGGGCAGGCTTGTCCAGGCTTTCTATCTGCCCCAGAGCCCCCCCCCCCCTCCTCCTCCTCCTCCTCCTCCGTATGCGGTTCACCGGAGTCCCTGCAGCAGCCTCTGCAGACTCCAGCCTTCACCTCACAGGCTGCGAGTGGGAACTTGTCTGAAAGGGCTAACAGAGAAATTCTTCGGGGCTTAGCAGCGCGGCGGTTCGTGCAAAAACAATACTTTTGAAGAGCCGCGGCTGTTCGCCGTCTGCTCGTTCCGGGACACACAGTGTCCTCTGTCTCCCCCCCAACCTTGTCTCTTCAAAGGGCACGCAAACGCACCATTTAACATTCGACGAGCTGCAGCTTCCTGCAGAAATGTGACTTTTGAGTCCAAAGTCTGGATATCAGAGGCTCCTTCATTAGAGCAGTAGTGCCAAAGTTAGGGGTCTTCATAGCCCAAAGGGTCCCCAATGTAAATCGGAGGGATGATTGAGGAGGGAATAAGACAGGAAAAAATTTACATTTCTTTCACACACATTTGTTTTCCCTCTAAACTCTCTCAATTCTTTCCCGTTATATTTTGGAAACGTGTTTTGTCAGACTTGACAAAGCTCATCTGGATCCTCAGGAGGCCGTAACCAACTGTTTACAGGCTAAAACCTACTCGAGGCACCTGACTTGTAAAATCAGTGGAGTGCACCTTTAACGCTTCAATTAAATGAAATACTGGTAAACTCAAGATGCTTAACATTAACATGCGTAAAGCCGCAGGTGCAACGAAGAGAAAACCATCCACCCAGCAGAAGACGTCCACTCCACAGACATGCACTCACACTATTTATAAGCTTGAAAAACCAGAAACATTTCCAGATTCTTCCAGAGAACAGGGCCAACGCAACTAAAAGCACTCTGACCAAATCTGGATGTCTAAGTACAGTCAGAAAACCACCACATGCCTGAGAGGCCTCACTGGATTTTGGTCAGCGAGCAGGTCCGAAGTGAGTGCAGAAAAGAAAAGAAATAAGCGGAAAGACGACGACGTCTCCAGAAGGTGTTATTCATCACCCAATCGGATGCCTTTGATAGACCAACATTGGCAAAACCACCCTTAAATTAGATCACAGAATAAGTGTGCATTAGGCCTTTTCCATGGCAGATATTTTGAGTATATCGGGAAAAGCACAGGTGTAACCAGTAACATTAAAGATGGCTATTGTATTTAAGTGTCCCAATAAGCCATAACCAGCATGCACACTAACTACATGGCCAGATATTATTAAAGTTAGTAGTTACACCTGAACTCTTTCTCCTTTGACATGTCAAAATGTCTGCTCTTTCAATGAGACTTGCCAAAGGTATGACTGGATCACGTGCGTAATCTGTACAGTACACAGAGCAGACTATACATGGCAGCTTCGTTATAGATTATGTACTGTATATTATACATGTATGTGTCAGTTATGTTATGACCTTCTACGTGACAGGGCCACAAAAATAAGGTCAGAATGGAGGATACACGCCTCAGGTGATATTATACTTAAATAGTGACAGAGAAATTTGTTGGATAATAAGATAATACCAAAAAAAGTAATAAAATAAAATAAAATGACAGTGAAGCTGGGGGCTTTTGGGGGCCCTCTGGGGTCCCGGTGCAGCTGCCTGCTTTTGCTGGTTGGTAATCCAGCCTTGGGCAGAGGAATCCAAATCTCAAAGAGCTTTGTTTTACTTCATTTTTGAGTAATAAAACGCCCCTTTTCAGTCACATAATGCATCAAATGCTCCACTGAAAATACAGTTACAACAGCCGGGCCTTCTCGGTGCATCGTCAGCCCCGCCTGGTGGTCAACACGGAGGAGTGCAGTGCAGGCAACATGGCGGCCCCCGTGAGGACATTGTGCTGCTCAGGTGAGCCAGAGGTTATTCACTAAACCGGTTGCGTGTGCGAGCCCCGTTATGGCCTCACGGTCTTCTTGTAGCCGCCGCTGACCTTTGACACAAGCCGTCTGTTCGAATAACCGCCGAAAATACGGCGACGCGTCTGGAGGCTAACGCCGATGCTAACAGTCGCGTCCGGCAAAACTCTCGGTCAAACGCAGCACGTTGCGCCGCGCATGTCAGCTGATCGTGGGTGACTTCACGGGCTGCTTTGTGTCTCTGTACTTTCGCAGCTCTGAGACGCGCCGGCAGGCAGTTCAGCACAACGGGTGGAGTCCAAGGTGGAGAAAAGTGGAGGAGAGAGTAAGTTCCCAGTCGGTGTTTGTTCGCTCTGCTGTCTCCTGGGTGACCTCTCACCCGGCTGTGCGATAATTCAGGGACACAGCTCACTTTTGAGTGCCCATGTGTACATTTTGGGGGTTTAATGTGTGACATTTAATTTACAGAAACGATATTAATAGAAAAGTAATGTTCGTCTCGTGACCCACCGACTCCAAATCAACACCAGACATCTTTGCTGCACTGGACAAATCTGACACTCAGATTTGATTCTAACGCTTGTTCTGTTTTGTATAAATATTTGTATAGAAGATGTAGGACTTGTTTGTTTGTTTGTTTTCACTAGCATCCATGTGATGTGAGTCCAAAATCATCGCCAAAAAGCATCACTGGGGCCTTTTCACATTGTAGATGCATGATCTCATAACGTTTGTTTGCTTGCAGACATGGACTTTCCCGAAACGGCACAGAGTACGGCCCTCTGACAGATCTGCCCGATTGGTCGTTTTCAGGTACTATTTATTTGGACCCTTCTTTTTGTGGAGTCGCACATATTAGGAGGCGTTTCGAAGCAGCAGAGGCCAAGTTCAGAGCTCACATAGCGACGGAGCGATGAGATCCACCCTTTATGTGCAGAGCAACTGGGTTCACTCGACCTCGATCTTATTCAATTCAGGGTATTTTATTTAGCTAATGGCAAAACAGGTGGCCTCTCCTCCGCATGTGATCTAGCACACTTTGTCATTTCCCACGCGTGTTTGACGTTTTCTTGTCTGTGTATCTGGACAGATGGCCGAGCAGCACCTGTAATGAAGGGCCAGCTGAGAAGGAAGCAGGAGAGGGAGCTTATAGCGGTGAGTATCGACACATTCGCTCCTTCTGTGTTTGCCTTACGTGCTCTTTTGTCTGTAACCTGGGCGCTCGCTCTCGCAGAGACGTATCGTGATGCTGAGCTCGGAGGTGGACGGGGGCATCGAGGCGTGGCGCGCCAGACAGGAAGAGGCCACAAGAGTGCAGGAGCACCAGAGGGCTCTCTTACTCAAACCCAAAGGGAAGCTGTTAATGAAGAAGAAATCTCAAAGTTAGAAGATATCCTTCTCCCGAACGATGTGTTAGTGGTCAGCTTGTTGAGTATATTTATGAGGACTTGTGGCTCCTCTCCTGCTTTACAATTTGTGTTTTTCAATTTCATGCATTCCTGCAATAAATGGAGAAAAAAAATGAATCCGTTATGCTCGTGGATTTGTGGGCTGCTCGGTGCAGGAATCTGTCCAGTATGTGAGCGACGACGTGCACGGATAGTGTTATAGGCGTCATTCCGAGTTAATGTCTCTCAGCTTCCACTAGAATGCAGCGTTTCTCCTCTGTGAGGCTGTGCGGCGGCGGCGGCACAAACGCCATTTTGTGCTGGTGCAGGGCTCGGAGAGGAGTTTTGTTGAACACGCAGAGGAAGGGAGGAGCTGGCAAACATAAAGTAGCTCTGATTCAGGGCCTTGCTGCCTGTATATATATCTGTGTGAGAGAGGGGTTCACACACTGGCATAATGTAGTAACTCGGTGTTATTACTCGAACTAGTCCACCGCTGTGGAGCAGCTTAGTTTAAGTGAACGGTGAATAAAAGGGAAAGCGTAAGTGAAAAATTGACCGTTTGCACAGGTTTAGTGTCAATGACTGAAGACAAATCTGCTCCAAAATCAAATCTAAAAGTAAAAGATGGAACTTGTTGAGTCTTGTGGACAGAAAGGGGTGTTTCTGGCAGCATTTGGGTTCACATCAGGCTTTGTGTCACTTATTTAAAGCAGCTTGGTTCTTACTTTTCGTGGCCGTCCTGCAGCCTGGTGCCTGGAAAGATGGTTAGCTGGCTGCAGCCGTGTTGGCAGACGGTTTCGTCCCACAGAAAGAGATATTTTGCTGGTATCGGCTCATACTTTTAAACTGTGTGAAGCCTTAATCGACACTTTTGCATCGTCTCAGTTTTTTAAGCGGAAAACATAAATCGGCTGTGAGGAAGTGGCATGAAATCTAACTCCAGGCTCTTTTGCACCTTTTTTTTTTTTGTTTGTCTTAAAAGCGTTATTACCACACCGATTAATGACTTTGACGAGAATCAAACTGAACTTTTTGTCGCATGTGTTTATGGTGTAAAGGGATGTTTTGCTGAGCAGCTGTGTCTTTGTTAAGTCAGCACTAATTTAGAGAGACTTTGACTATTTACATTATGAGGTCAGCCTCTCCTCGCTTGCTCTCTGCTCCCTTCCTCCTCATGTTTTTCTCTCCCTCCATCTGCCTCTGTCTTTTTTCTCTCTCTCCCTCTTTGTCTCGCTGCAGACTTCAGCGTTGCCCCACTGTAATTAGGGCTGCTAGCTGAGTTGCATATTCCTTTCTTTGGAGATGGGAGTTTTCTCTCCCCCGCCCTCCCTCCTCTTTGTCTTAACGTCTTCATACATTTGACCAAAGGAGCTGACTGTTTGTTGTGTTACAGAGGGCGTGGGAGGACATTAAACAGGCCACAGAGGGTGTTAAAGAAATGTCAAAAGTGGTTAACAAGGTGACATTTTTCCTTCTCACACACACACACACACACACACACATCCTCACACCTGCACCATCAAAGACCTCCAACCGCACCGACGGTGAGAAATGTAACTCCTCATTCTTTCTTCTTGACGCACCATCGTTTCACATCCCGCTTTTCCCTGAATGTCTTTCTCCTCCGACTCCCCCCCCCAATCTCTCCCTTCCTCTCCTCCTCGTGTTGTTTTGGTTTTTGGGGAAATGAGAACCAGATGTTGCTTATTGTGCAGAAGTCAGCGATAGAGGGCGTTTTAGGGGGGCACAGGGAGGCTGTACGTGAGGTCAGTCTGCTCGGATGGAGATTAGCTGACATGCCGCTGTATTTTCACCCGCAGACCAGAAACAGGGAGGGTTTCCTGGCAGATTGGACCAGGACGGGGGCTGCAGGAGGATGAGTAGTTCCCCCGGTGCAGAGTCGGGGAGGGGAGTTTGTGGAGGGTCTGATTCAGCAACTCCTTCCCAGAGACCGCTTCCTGACCTGGGTGTTCCTGGAGTGTGGGGCACCCTGGGTAGCATGTTTGACAAAATTACACACACTGCATGACTATATGAGAACGGGCGCTGCAGGCTGCAGTTATCCTTCTTTGTTAGCTGGTCAGTAAACCACGTGGCCTCCTCTGTGCTTTGGATATTTGTTTGCTTTTTATGCAAACTAATTAGCATTTTGGTCAGAACATCAGAACATATTATCCTTCCTGTTCCTGTATGTCAGTTTTTTAAAAATGCTTCTGCTGAAGACGGAGTTTGTCCTGTGAAACATGAAGAGAGATTTGAAGTATTAAGTCTGCAGTCGGGGAAAAATTACCTTTTACCTAAGAACAAATACCAATACTTTAATGTAAAAATTTTATTAGTAAAATGTACAAATCAGTTCAGAAGTAAAAGTGATCGCGATGTTAGTGTTATGCTATTATGACATGTTTTTTATTTAGCAAAGCATTTTTGTATATTTTGTAGCTGGTAGAGGAGCAAATAGTTTACTTTATATGCAGTTAGCTTGTTTAGTCCAGTGGTTCTCAACCTAGGGGTCGGGCCCCTTCAAAGAATCGCAAGATGAATCTGAGGGGTCGTGAGATGATTAGTGAAGAAATAAAACAGAGTACTGCTTCACAGGTTTGTATTTATTTTTTTGACTTTTTGTGAAATATTGGATACTTTTACCTGTTTGAACCTCAAACTGTTATTTAGACATCTGAAATGTGACAAGGAGCCCAAAGCAGACATTTGTTTTGTAATGGGTCGCAAGCCAAGAAGGTTGGGAGTGACTGGCTTAATCTATACCAATGTATTGTATTTTATAAAGTCTATAATGTAAAATCTTCAACTAAAAAGTACATGGTAGTAAGTATAGTTGTCTGATAAATACAGTGGAGCTAAAAGTGCAATATTTGCCGCTGAAATGTTGTGCAGAAGAAGTAGAAAGTAGCATGAAGGGGAAATTCTCAAGTAATGTACCTCCAAATTATATAAGTACAGTACTTGAGTAAATGTACCTAGTTGCTTTTCCAGCACTGGAAGTCAGGCAAAGCGAGAAAATGAAGAGAAAAAGAAAAAGTGCCGTTAAAGTTACAGTAGAAAGGAAACGGTGCCATAATGTAGGTCACCCAAACAGAGTCTCAGGTTGAATTGCAAGCATCTGTCCTGCCCACTTCCTGCCTGGCATGGAGAGACAGCCACGCTGTATGAGTTCAGCATTAAAATGGCTGAGAGAGAGAGCGAGACAGAAAGGAAGCCAACATGGCTGCCAAAGGTCTCATCTGCGTTCATGTACGTGACCTACGAGGCACGACGGAAAGAGCAGATGCTCGCCAGACAAAATGGCCAAAATGAAGTGAAAGATGTGTTGACTGAGTGTCTTGAGTTATTATCCCTGTCCGCCCACCAAGATGGCATCACCGCGACAACTTAAAAGTTAAGTTTCGTCACTGGGATGCGATGCAGGAAAAAGAAGAGGCACAGAGGAAGGTTTCTGGCTGCAATTTAGTTTATAGGTCCAATAATGTCCTAATAATTTCCTAGAAAGTTAACAGTACATCCTGAAGGAGGTTCCTTGAAAGAACTATGTAATTTGGTTATGTTAAAGGGAGCATGGAGACTGTTCAATTGGTGCACTCAGTTAATTCATTCCAAATAATTGATAGTGTAACTAAGAGCATTGCTCACGACCTTCCAAAGGGTCACACAACAATATCAGGGCTTGTGGGACAATTAACATTATAAGAAATCAGGAAGACCTTCACAGAATTAAATCTGTTGTCCTCCTGGAATTCCTGTAATCTTTGCTTTATTTCTTGTGAATTACTGGATCGTATTACCTCTTTGTATTCAGGCCTCAAAAATGACCCACTTCTTGCTTGACTTGTTCATAAAACCAAAACCAAGTAGACACGGCTTAATTTTAAGTGAGCTACAGATTTGTATACATTGGTGCACAGCAGCATACAAGTCAGCAAATATGTAGAGGGAAGTTTGCAATAATAAATAAAATATGCCTGTGAATGCAAACAAGGACAAGTCAGGACAGTTCTTTCCAGGAAACCTCTCATGAAATCGTTTACGGGACCTGTTACGACCTGTGAGATAAAGGATTCCTGTAACATCAGTCGGCAAAACAAACTTTTTTGGAACTCTGATTCTGATTCAGGTTCAGGGTTTTTTTTTTTTCTTCTCAAAGACACTTAAGAAACTAAACTCAGGGACTGATGGACAACGCTGTTGCTGCAGTCTTTCAATTTCATTTGTTCTCTTTGTGAATAAACTCAGCACCCTAAGTTGAAACAAATTACTTTATTAATGGGTAATAAATCATTTGGTAATGCTTTCTGGATCTGCTGTAAACCGCCAGTAGTAACACAGTTTGTCTCGTGAAATACTGGCATTTATCCTTTTTTATTTTCTAATAATAATGTTGGTAGTCGATTAACAAATGCTTAATAAGATCCTTTTTCCAGAAGATATGGGGTCTGATTAGTCAAAAGCAGTTTTCAAAACCTGGCAACGCAAAAATTGTCCTTACTAACGCACTAAAACATAAGAAAATGTTAAAAAAACATCAAAATAGCCATTATTTAAAATGTATAAACCCTTTACAATGGGTGCCTTAATATAACGTATAAGTATTAGGCTTTTCCTGAACAGTTCAGCAGCGTCTGTGTATCCGTCTGCGATTCAGTGGAAGCTTCTCTCGAAAGATGGATCACTCATCACAGTGATTGTGCACCAGAGAGATCCACTGAGACAAATGGAACCACCAGGTGACGGAGAGAGAGAGAGAGAGAGACAGTTTGGCCTCCTTAGTGGAGGAGGGAAGTGGACGAACAGATGTGAGTAGAAAGAAAAATAGAAAAGGTGGGGTCAGCCAGGTTAGTGTACAGTATATTCATTTAAGTCCACAGTAAAATAAAGTACACATTATGCAGCAAAATGGTCTCTGTCTGTGTTTTACTATTATATTTATCATGTGTTTGGATTAATATTACTGCTGCTTTAATGTGTATGTTGCATTTTACTGTAGTCGTTTAAGGTTCTCCTAAGTTGCATAAAATGAAAACAGTCACGTAAAGTACAAGTACCTGTTAATGTACAGTACTAGGGTAAAAGTACTTTTCACGTTCCACCACTGTGCATGGAGAGGAAGGTTAAGACTCACAGCACCGTCGTCTCTTCTTGTTAAAATATCTACTTTATTAAAGAGCACCATTTCAGTACACTGTTGAATGTGTTTGCTGTCCTGCTCAAGGGCACTTTGCCCACTGCTTAAGACCCAATCAAAAACTAGATTAAAATCTGCATTTATAAGGAAGCTTTTATACATTAATGTAAGCGCTTTGCAAACAGGGCCGTAAACCATAATTTTTTGAAACCATAATTGATTTTCAGTCATTTTCTTTTTATGTGGCTGGCTGTTTGCCTCGATCGTGCGGTTGTTGTTGTTGTTGTTGTTGTTGTTGTTTGCCGTTGCTCTGATACATTTACAGTATGTGAGGAGTTAACACAGAGAGCATGAGGAAAAAGGGGGGGGTTGAATGCGGGAGGAAAGGGCAGAGAAAGAGAGAGCAAAAACAGACCAGAGATACTTGTGGTGAGAGGAGGAGTGGTTTGAGACTGAAACCTCATAAAAAGAACAATTTTGCAGCGGGTGAGGAAATAAGAGAGAGGGAGGGGAGGGAGGCTGCTTCCACAAGGATTTTTTTTTTTTTTGGGACAGAAATGTGCAGAGGGAAAAATATCCCCAGCCCTATAAAATCATTTCTGTTTAACTGCCCTTCTCACTTCTCTCACCTCACCTCTCCTTTCTCTTTCGTTCTTTCACGCACTGTTTTTCTTCACACGTTTCCACAATAAAGTGTAAGAGGAAAGAGCTTTTAAAACACACACACACACCTACAGTGCACACACATCGTGCACGCCGCAGCCGGGCTGCTTGGCCCGAGAGGTTCAGATGTTTCAGGAATACCAGATGCTCAGCTGGAACGTACTTCTCTGAAAAATGCGACCGCTCCATCATTTTTTCCGACTCGTTCCCAGGCACATGACTTCAGGCTCCACATCCAAAACAGCCGGTCGTGTGGTGCAACTGCATCCAGACGGCTCCACCTGTGGCCCTCCAGCAGGCAAAAACCCTGCTGCGGAGGGGGAGACACACTGCAGATCCTGTCTGTCTTTGCATAATGTCTCGCTTTCCTCCTCAACAGGAAGCTCAGGATCAGGTTATGTAGGGCGCCACATCTCACATGAAAAGTCTGTCACTTGATATCTCAGGATTGTACAACAAAGGTTTTGAGAAGCAACTAAAGGAGTTTTCTTAGTCAGGCATGAAAATAAAATCAAAAAGTTAAAGTACGTTAACATTCAGAATAATTGAGGTGCGTTTGTATATTCATGATGCCATTTTTTCATAACGTTGTAATGGGTGGAGATTATTGCCGTAAATGTGTTATGAGCAACTAATGGGGATCCAAATAAACAATAAAATAATGCAGAATAACAAAGCTTACTTAAAAATTTACAGCCACTTGATTTTTGAAGTTTGGTCAAAAATGTCAACATTTCAGAAATTAAGCAACAGATGAGCTTTTTTAGCTTGACCACTATGTATTTTGGGGTTTGATGAACAAAGAGTGGGAAAACCAGCGGATCTCTCCACACGACCACAGCAAAGCAGCTTTGTCTTCAGAAGAAAAACAATAAGATGATTAATAGAGTGTTAGAGATGCATTTCTGTTGCATATCTGGTAAATATTTGGTGTTTACTATGCGCTTTGTCATTTTTGGGGGCATGTTTGTAAAAGTGTGTGTGTGTACATTCAGGTGCTGGCGAAAATATTAAGAATGAAAAAATGTATGACTGTTTGTAGAAAATAGTTTAATTTCACTTTATCTAATGAAATACAAAAGTGAAAACAGGCAGAAAAAAAAAAAATCTCATTCCATTTTATTGATATGATCATCATTATAAATATCATTACCATTATCATTGTTATTAACTGAACGAATTCACCGTAAATTTTGATTCATGTAAAAAAAAAGAAAAAAAAACGAAAGACAAGAAGAAAAAAATAAAATCATTGAGCACCATCAAAGTTCATAAATAGCATTGCTTGTTATTCTGTGCCAACATCTGGGTCATTTCTGGTGTTTCCGAGTAAAAAGAAACTCCCTGAACTCACATTTACCCCCCTGATCTGATCTAATTCATCACATGCTGAGTGTAAACTGGGATTCATTTCCATCATTGTCACATTATGCCTCTGTCCAGCAGGACTCCAAATGACAATGTAAAAAGCAAAAAAAAAAACCTTTACCAGGATAACAATAATAACAATAACCATACTTATAATAACAACAATTCCCCATAAACAACGATAACAATTAAAAATTGCATCATATGGTTGGAAACTGTACCGCTTACTGACACAACGGGGGAAGCAGCTCTGCTCATATTCGTCAACAAAAGTACTGCAAAGCTGTCATTTGTGCGAGAAAACATCAGACTTTTTTAAGACATTTTTTTTCCCGTCTGGCTGCTTGCACTGAAAGAAGAGGTTTGCCTGTGAAGTCTGAGTGAACCATGTTGCAGTTGCACACTGCAGCTGAACGGACCGTCAAGGGGAAATCGCCTCCAGCGGCGTCGTGTTAAGCCTGACTTTTGCTGACAAAATCTCGGTTAAACAAATACTAACCACGAATCCTATCTGTGCATGTTCAAAAGTCTGCATCAATTGATACTGACACTGTGCATAAGGGACGTGCTGTTACACTCCATCAAATCCATCCAAAAACCAGGCAGGTGAAACTGAACGTTGGTCGTCTTTGTTTAGCAGTTGGGAGGGAACCTTCTTAGTAGCATGGCTAGGTATCGTTTTAAAATTGAGTACCTCACTTTGAGAAATATGAGTTATACTGTGTATATATCTATACACAGAAACAGCACAAGAACTTTGCCTTGATAAAATGGTCTAAAATTGGCGAATTTGTGCTTTGATTCTGGGACTATTTGATCAAAGAATAAGGAAATAAGGTTACAAATCAATAATCATTCAATGCGTGACAGTTTTTAATACTATGTGCAGTAAACACATTTCAGGCCGTACTAAAGAAGTGGAGAGCTTTGATACCCAGCCCTACTTAGTGGTAGAGAAGAAATCAAAACAATGCAGGAAATGCTGCTGAGCCCAGTATCCAAACAATGTATTCAAAAGCAAAACATTGTTATGCTGAAATGAATGAATTTCAGAGTAAAACTCCCCCCCAAAAAAACCCCCAACAGCAAATGTATTTCAGAGCAAAATCTCTCAACAGACAGGATGAATTTCTGTAAAACCCAAAGAAATAAATCTGACAGCAGTTCAGCTGGAGTCGTCCAGTTAAAGGAGAGGAAGGAAGGAAGGAAGGAGGGATGGTTTTTGTTAATACCTGGGCCGTGAGAGAGGAGAGGCGGGAGGGGCGTCGATGATGAGTTCTTTGTATATTTCCCTTCCCTAGAGATTGCGGGTATTTTGTTAATCTCTGAACGCAGAGCTGAACATGTAAATAGTTAATATACAAATACACATTTTCCTGATTCCAGTTTCTAGGGCCTTTATCGTTTTTTTTTGTCTCTTTTGTGGCGCATACAAACCACCCAAAACTTAACACATCGTCCCCCTTCTATCCCCCATTTCTTCTGTCTTTTCCTCAGTTGCGCTCTCCTCCTCTTCCATTTCTTCCCCCTCTCGGTTTCCGTCCTCACCGGGCCCTCGTTCTCCCTCTCCCTTCTCTTTCTGTCCCTCTGTGGCAGTCTGTCAGTCACCCCGTCGCTCTGTCTACACCTTGTCCAGGAGGGATCTCTGGCAGTAGAGGAGGCGCCGAGGCGTGCCGTACTTCCTGAAGAACAAAAGCGCTCCCAGAGTGACCACAACCAGCACCAGCAGGAGGAGAGGGATCACCACGGCCACCGGCCCGGCCCCACTCTGTGACTCCTCCACCTCGATGATGATCACCTCTTCTTCCCGACCCTTCTTGGGCTCATCGCTTTCGCAGCCCATCCAGTCACTGAGCACGGACTTGGGGTAGCCGGACTCCACCTTCATGTACTGGTTGTTGAACTTCCAGTACTTGTTGGCTTTGTAGAAATAAGTGTAAGCTGAGGAAAGTGGAAAGATGAAGAGATGTATGTCAACAACAGGGCTGCAAATTATTATTTTCATTATTGCGTCATCTGCCAATTATTTCCTCAATTAACTGGTTAATTGTTTTGCCTGCAAAAGGTCAGAAAAATTTGAAAGATTCCCACAATTTCCCTGAAAGTGCTTGTATTGTCCGACCAGCAGTCCCAAACTCAAAGATCTGCAGTTTATTATCACGTTAGACAAAAGAAAGCAGCAAATCTTCACGTTTGAGAAGCTGGAACTGAGAAATGTTTGGCATTTTTGCTTGATCGTGGCGAATCGATTGTCAAAATAGACGGCAATACATTTTCTGTCCATTGACTGTTCAGTTAACTGATCTTTTCGGTTCTACGGGTAAACAACACAAAATCTTGCAAATATAGACATCCACATGATGAACAGGGCGGAAAACTCACATCCATCTTCACTCATGATGGCGGCTCTGATGTTGTCCGGTGCACCGCTCCACGTGCTGATGGGCTTTGGATAACCGCTGTCCACGGTGCGAGTCTGCTCATTGAAACGGTAGTACCTGCAAAGGCCACAACAACACGACTATTAAAGATCTACAGTATGAGAAACTATTTGCTGGCAGAAACAGCTTAGGACCAATTTAGTAGAATAACTTCAGCAAAAGACGTTCAGCACAAAGTCGACAGTGCAGAACTGACTTAACAGATACGATTTTAGATATGTGTGGTGAACACTGCATAGAGGACCGACTCACTTAGTTCCTCTGAAGAAGTATGTCTGTCCTGTCGGTGTGTAGAAGAGAGCAGCATCGATCTTGTCTTTGGGTAGTCCGGTGCCCAGGTCTTGAAGGATCTTGGGGGAATCCTTGTCCATGCTGGACTCACTGAAAACCCAGTACCTGTCACCTGGAGACGGAGGGAAAAAACAACAGGAAGATGAGAAGAAGGGAGGCAGAAAACAGAGAGGGGGACGGTCAGAGCAAAGAAGAGATCAAAGAAGACCGGTCATAATAGATAACATGTGAAATTCATCACTGGAGCAGCTGGCAATGGCGCAATTGTGCTAAATCTGGTTCCAATCTAAACTCCGATGGAACCTACCCTTGAAGAAAACAAATTTTCCATCATCTCTCTCGTAGGCGGCGTTGATGTTTGAAGGCAGGCCCTTCCAGAAGTGACTGATGGCCATCGGGTAGCCTGGCAACACCTTGTTGTTACGCACACGCCAAAACCACTTGTCCTGCAAACGCACACAAACACACAGATTGGAAATGCACATTCCAAAGTGGGAGTAGTTACTAAAATCAAGCAGTTGCAGTTAATGCATTTTATTACTGTTGGGTAAAACCTCACTTTTATTTTGAAGGAGCACTGTATTGCGCAAGCGGGTAGGTGGAGTTTAAATAGCTACACAAGACAAACAAAATGTCTTAGAGAGCCTCAGTAGGTCTTTTTCAGTGAACACATTCTGACATGTTGCAGTAGGAAAATCACAGGCGGAAATAATAACATCAGTGATGGCTGAAGTCCAATTAGCTGCCTCAGTTTCAGGGTCCTGGTGTTGTGCATGCCAGCTCACTGTCACACTGTCGATGGTTTTAGTAACACCTGTGCTTTTTCTGCAACGCTGCAACGTTTGAGTGTTTGAGATAAAGGGGTCTCCTTGTACCTTAAATACAAACTTTTCCCCTCTGAGGATAGCGATGGTGTCAAAGTGTCCCTCACAAATGTCTGGGCCGTGATCTGGCTTGTTGGGCTTGAACGGCTTTGTGGGTGGAGGGGGAGGAGGGGGAGCCCCAGACTTGGTTCCTGTGGGAAAGATGTTGTGAGAGAGAAGAGTGAAATGGTTCATTTGGAGGAAGACCACAAACATAGTTCAATGTATGTATGTACCAACACTATGTTGACTCTCAGTACTGACAGCATGAGAATGAAAAGGCTGTGGATGTTACAAGAGGAACGTCACTGCAAATATATCCAACAAATTCCCCTCTGAGAACAACCCACCGTAGATTGCCTGGATGCCTCTGCGGTCGTCGTCTGGGAGCTGGAAGTTTTCGGTTTCAAACCACTGGTAGAAGGGCGCCATGATGGCAAAGGGGTCGTTGGAGTGCTCCAGACCCAGAGCGTGACCCAGCTCATGGACAGCCACCAGGAAAACATCATTACCTTCAGAGGAAGAGAGACAGTTTAGTTTTCGTTTCTTCCGGGATCTACATCTCCCCGTGCACTCTTCTCTCACTGTCTTACCCCCTTGGTCGCTGTTCCCGGTGGTCCAGGGCTCGGCGAGGTCAAAGTGCGTGTCTCCTCCGATGCCGTGTCCGGGGAAGTAAGCATGAGCCAGGAAGCCGCCCTCGCCGTCGAACGGCGTGCTGTCGCCATGGAAACCCTCCGCGAAGGACAGCATGATGTCTGCGAACTTGTCGACCTTGTCTCTGATGTGGCTGTAGGGGATCTCCCTGAAGGTGAGCGGGATCACGCTCTCCCACACCTTGAAGGCCTTTCGGATGGCTTCATATGTGGCTCGCTCGCCGATCTTAGGGGTGTAGTTCTGTATGCTGTTTTAAAGAACGGAGGGACAGAGATTTAGGGTCGACTTACACTAACACACTACAGAGAGGTAAGGAGTTAAGTAAGAAAGTAAAGAATTATTTATGTAGCACTTTTCAAAACAAACGTTACTTGGTGCTTCACAATAAAAGCCTTTAGCACAAATTATCAAACATTTAATCAATGAATTGACTGACAGAAAAATGAATTGGCAACATGTTTTATAGTCAGTTAATCATTTACGTCATTTTAAAGAAAAAATGCTCAAATTCTGTAGCCCCCACTTCTAAAAATGGGATTTTTGTCTTTTTGTCTTCTTCTATGATAGAAAACTGAATACCTTGTATGGTTACATTTTATATATCAATCATAAATAATAAAGAAAATGATTTTAAAATGAATTAATCATTTCTTTCAAGTTTACCGTCACATGGCATAATAACTCATATTCGCATGTGAAGCTTAAGTAGTAAAATCCAAAATATTGTAGGTGTGTACCTGAAGGTCACCTCAGACTTGTCCCACTTCAGACCCTGTATGGCGTATCTCTTCCTCCTTAGGTTGCTTTTCAGCGCCGGGCCGAACTTGTCTGGGACGCCACACCGCGGCCGGCTCATCGCCCTGGCAACAGCAAAGTAAAATTCTCAACTACGTCAAATATTCAGACTCCTCTGAGGGACACATTCCTTTTGTAAGTAGTAACCATGCTTCTCTTCATTCCTCTTTCAATCGCAACATGTCAAGATGATCTGAAGGCCCTGACGGCTTGATAATCTCCAGTATTAATCTGTGCAGTTGTGTGTTATAAAAACTAAATCGGGACTCACTCTATCGTGTTGGAGTCTATGGAGCCGGTGACAGTCAAACCATAAAACCTCTGCATGGCTGATATTGCTGTTTCAATGGACTTTGGTGAGCGGATGGCCTGGGCTCTGACATCACCTGGAGGCAGGTAGCCATACTGCTGCAGCCAAGCCTGCAACAGAAAGAAAAGTAATGAATATTATGTTGTGTTTGCAAAGTTAAGCAGGTAGCTCCATAAGATATGACTTAGAATGAAATGTCATGAGGATGATCACATGTCATCTTTACAGGTGGACACAGTTACCTCTAGCTGTGAACAGGTGGGCTTGTCAAGAAGCCATGAAAGCACCTCATAAAAGTGAATTTAGGTGTTTTAGTGTGATACAGTTTAAATGCGTCTGACTGGGATCTTAAAGTTTCACACCATCAAGAAAGATTTTCTAAGGGAAACAGTTCTGTAAGACCATGTCAATCCCTAAACATGCCTTCCAGACCAACTAGTTCGCCGTGCATGCACAATGAGCAACATATATTCTACTAAATCTGAATCATTCTAGGATTATTTAACTTCAAATTACACAAAGAAATATATACAGTATATTCTCCAGAGAACAACCAGATGATGAGCACCTGATGTAAAATTACAGTGTTTACATTGGAGCCATATACATGAAACAAATATCATCATTCTGTTTTCGAAGAACAAGAGCATCTCCAACAGTGATGTGGATTTGCTTCAACAACCTCATAGTTTATATGGACGTTATGAGACACTGAAGCTGAAACTTCAAATGAGTAGGGCATTATATAGGAAGATTCTTCTTCCAAAAATGTGATATCACCCATCTGATGAAGTGAACACCTCAATTTCCTCTTCTTTTTCTTTTTACATTTTATAGGCCCAACAATTAATACACTAATGAAAAATATAGATAATGTCATATAAGAGACTATATTTAGGACAAGGAGGTGGGATTGCAGTTGCCTGCAGTCTTTCCAAACAGACCTTTAAACCCTAAAAACCTACTTTATCTTGGCTGCTACACTGAGTAAGAAATGTTATGGTATAAAACTCTGTGCTTCCATAAAATACAACACGCTAAAAAATCTCATTTACCTGCTGCAATATGATGATATTGTTACTATATGAGACTTTTGTTTTTTTGAGTTTTGCAACACATAATTAAAATCTACTTCTTTCTGTTTGACGTTCTCAGTGAGTTGCACCGTCTGCTGACGTGCCAGAAACAGCACATAAACCACCTGAAATAATCTTGGAAAACATCGCAGTCAACAGAAAAGAAGGGATTGGCCACTTGTGTGAACCTGTGGGTGTTTTTCTGCTTCCAGTCAACTTTCAGAACTTGCTTGCACCTGCTTCTATGTGCTGTGTCACACAGATTGCATGGTGAAAACATGGCTTTTGTGTGCCGAGCCGACTTGTTAACCTAAATGCCCTCCGCTGCAGCAGCCGACACACACTGATAACTCAGCATGTTAAATTTATTGTGGTTTCTTCATGTGACTGTGACATTACCCTGTTTACGAACTCTTAAAAGCCAACAACAAATCCTCACATGCCCCCCCCTTGATTTATGCTGAACTCGTTCCGGGAAACTTTGTTGTGGGGTCACGAGGAAGGGATGACAGAGGAACTGAAAGCCAAATAAAACACAACATCTGAAAACACTGATGTCATTTTAGTCACGATGACCCAGAACGCTGTCTAGACTATCGCGGCCAAAGACAACTGGCGGTCATAACACTGGAAAAACATTTTCAGCAACATTTGGGTTCTTCAATGCTTAAGATCTCCCTGCCACTGCCTATGTCTGTCCTCCACTCTTCTCTCTGTCTGCCCTAATGTCAACCAAAACCACCACTATTTATCGTTACACATGAAAGGCCAGCCTATTCTTTCCACTGCCTGCTGCTGGTCGTCTAACCAAGACTCCCATAAAGGAATAGTTCAACATTCTGGGAAATGCATACTTGAATTTGCTTTCTTGCCGATAGTAGGATGAAAAGACTGATAACATGTTAATGTCTGGAGCTAGGAGACGGTTGGCCTAGCATAACGACTGGAAACGGGGGGAAATAGGTAGCCTGGATCTGTAGAAAGATATAAAAATAATCTGCCTACCAGCACCTTTTTACAGTGATAACCTTTGCTGAACAGCAAACACTTTGGCCACAAAAGACAAATAAGGGATCATAGTAAATGCTAACAGTAGCAGAAATAGAGAAGAGTCATCGAGTCAGTGAACTACAACAAAGTTGTACCATTAGCCATCATAAGCTACTGGTCATACATGACCAAGTAGCATGTATTGAGTTGAAGGGTGTGTTTTATTAGCTATAAATTCTACTTTTCATTTATAAGAGGATGATTGTGTGTATTCCTCTTTCAAGAGTTACGTAATCTCACGTAATCTGGTTTTACGGGAGTTTACGTGTGAAATACCCTGGTAGGCGTGCATTTTTGTCACTGGACACAGCCAGGCTAGCTGTTTCCCCCCGTTTCCAGTCTTTGTGCTAAGCTAAGCTAAGTGGGTGTGCGCTGTAGCTCTATATTTAGCAGACAAACATAAAAGTGGTATCTATCTCCTCATCTCCTGGTCAACCTTTTTTAAAAGCTTAAATGCACCTCGAACTGTGTGTTTCCACTTGCGTATTGTCGGTGGAATTACCCTGAATTCCTCCATTAGCGTCAGCTAAACCTCAGATATCTCTCTTATTCCACCATTGGTGCTGTTTTTCTCTTCAAGCCTTCCTCCATCAAGTGAGGGGAAAAGCAGCGGGGGAGGGATGGAAATGTAGCAACGGCAATGGGCAGAACTACCTGGCCTTATACTGCCTGGGCACACACAGCTATACTGTTAGTCATGTGGTCGGCAGAGAGGCCGGAGAACAAGGTTCACTTATGACAACCTGCAGAGAGGCAACTTATCCCCCTTCTCTCCATCTCTGCACATTCCCCCTTGCACTTTCTTCAAGATTTATCTGGATTATTTAAGCATCTCGTCTAATCTAATTCATCTCCTGAGTCAGTCTGCCCCTAAACACCAACCAACTTGACTTTCTTCGCCTCTCCTCTGACTGCTGCTAGTGTGTCCTGTGGCTCCAGTGTGGTGACGCGTCTGCTTCTATAAAAACACTCCCCCGAAAAGTCTCCCCCACACCGTCAAGACCTCCACTTCTCTCCTCTAGTCCCGAACTGCTCCACACACCACCACCTCCGGTTGGGACGCCAGGTATCCCAGCATGCACCCCTCCTCCCTGGAACTCCCCGCGGCCACCATCAAAGCTCCTATTTATTGAGACTCGTACATGGCTGGTATTGTTGGCCTCGGGGTAGCTAGGTAAGCTCGCTGCGCGGCCATGTGTGGTCAAAGGTCTGGCTACTGGCTTGGTAAACACAAACACTGGGCCTGTGCAATGTGTGTGTAGTGACGTGAGGTCTAAATGTATAATGCACAGACACTGAAACACAACCTGCATGATGTAAAGGTGGAAGGAGAGGTCGTTTCGAAGTGTGATGTATACATGGATTCTGTGACCCCACTGTGACGATACTATCTTATGTAGAGCTGAAAATTTATTAATTGGACAGATTTTGAACATCATTTTAACTCTTTTAAGCAAAAAGCAAAGATTTTTCCTGCTTCTTAAATGTTAAGATGCTGCTTTTCCTTGTTTTAAACTCTAGTAAAATTAACATCTTTGGATGCTGGACAAAGTAGGCAATCTGAATATGTCTGCCCGCAATCAAAAGAGTGCATGAAGAATGTTTTCTTTCCTGTGGCCAGTTTTTCTTTTTTATCTCACAGAGCACCTTAAGTTTCCTTGTACCTACACAACATGAGTAACGGACTGATACATGAACATGCAAGCACAAAATTTAACTAATAAATGTTTTAAAAGAGCTACGACCTCAAGATCATGTAATACAGCGGGACCTGCTTTTTTTAGAGTATACATTTTAAATTAAATTAGCATGAACCAGTTGATACACAGTAAACCCGGAGCTTTCAGAGCTCCAGCTGAAGTTGTCCGGTTGGTACCTCACAACACAAAATCACCCAGCGAGTACGAACGATGAGAAAATGTGAGCATGTGCGTGTGATCACAGGACCCATCACACATTGTTTCTCACGCTGTCGTGAGACTGAGTTGTCATTTGTTTTGCGGGTGCCCTATAAATATATATATATATATATATAAAAAATGCCAACCACAACTTCCTAAGTAGAGTTATAAAGAAGATGAAAAAGAAATTCCCCGGTACATTTACAGCTGCTTTGGTGAAAGACATGAGTCATTGAGTCTGAACATATATCACGTGGACGTTTGTCTATATACTAAAATAAACTAGCAATGAAATAAGGGTAAGGATGTGAGTTTGTGTACACAAACATTTATACACAGTGCAGTAATGTGTCTGTTAAACAATGCCAAAGCCCGACTTTTTGTGTATAGCAACGCTGCCAAGTGTCACAACACTATTTGTTTCAAGCAGCCTCTATAAACCTCCACTGCTTAGTTTGTAGTTTTTTTCATTGTGATTTTGTCCAGCCAGACAAATTAGCTGGATGCTCAAATCTCATCCGGGCAGGAGGGAAGGCGAGAGGCTAAAGGACAGAAGAAGATGATCTAAAGAGCAGGGTTACATTAGCGAAGGAGAGGTAAAGACATTAGGAGGAAGAGAGCAGTAAAAGAAAAGTGGAGCGAGAGACAGAGGGGTTGGGAGTATGGCTGAATTCAAATTTGAGGGACTGAGTCAGTTGTTCCTCTCGTTTGGGTGCCAATGGAAAAAGCTGGGAATTCGGCTCACGAGTGGCTGAATCTCACGTTGCCTTCATTTCTTGGCGTCTCTGAGCCAATTAGCATTAACTCATACCAGCGGTGTGCAATAGTTTTTCGTGCATTTGCATTTCTACCGGGTCAAACAGGTCAACTGAAATCACCGGATGGGTTCATTCTGCTTCAGTGAAACCTTATTTAACTGATGCGAGCCAACAGTAACTGGAACACACAGATTTCATATGGTGGTAGTGATGCAACTGCAGTGATAAATACCTTTAGAACAAGGTTTAAGAACAGCAACAGCACCATAGGACTCACTATATATGTACCTATAAATCCAAAATGTACAGCACTTAAGCACCTTTTTGAGGTATTTCCTTTGTATGTGTCTTTATACCTCTACTCAAAGGCAAATATTGTACTTATCACTGCACTACATTTGGCAGCTTAAGTTACTAGTGACTTTCATAGTTTACACACAAAATATAAAAAGAGCTCATAATAAACTTCCCAACCGTATTTAAGAACCATGCTCCTCCTAGACCAGTTAAAATATTAAGATAATTACTTTCTAATGAGGTGTACTTACTTTATTAATACTTATTACTTCATTTATTAATTATTAAGGTTACAGATTAGCCATAAGATATTAATAGGGACAATTATTGTGTTGCCTAGTTGCGTAAAATCCATTTGGCTGGTGCATCCTGCCACTCTGCACAATGAGTGCTTTTACTTTTGATACTAAAGTACATATTGTTGATACAACGTATGTGCGTTGACTTATCTAAATGTTTCTTTCCCTCAGCTGCATTGTGGGTCTAAGGATTGTAAAGCCCTTTGAAGCAGATTTGACATAAAGAGGACTGAGCTGACTTTGCTTCCACCAACAATTCATGCAACCTTTCAGACTTCTGTCATAACCAGGTCCTACAAACATCTATGCAGTGTTAGCGTTTACTTAAGTAGCAATGCAGCAGTATACAAATATTCAATTACACAAAAAAGTAAAAAAACAGTATTAGCAGCAAAATATAGTAACGTGTAAAACGTAAAAGTACTCACAATGCAGAGTGGGCCGTTTGTAAATCGCATTATTAAATCATGAATGATGCATTAACATGGATATACATGGGTTAATTTTAACGTTGTAGTTGACCGAGTTGGAGCAAAAGCTAAGTATCAATAACTACAACTTGTGAGAACTCAGCCGTCTCCACGACAACAGAGCAAACTCTGAAGAAGAGTTTCCAGAAAAAGCTAGTAAGTAGACCTTGAGTTGGGAATTTTGTTGTGAAGGTGATCATGTAAATGTACTAATAGGCTCCCTGGTCCAACAACAATCGTTTTGCATTTAACAAACTATACTGCTGGGTAGGTTAGAATAATGCACCGTATTTTATAAGCTGCAGTAATCATTTATTTTGTATGTAAACTCTTAATCTACAAAGTAACAGGTAACATCAAATAAATATACTCAAGTACAGTACTTAGTACAAATGTACTTAGATACTTTGCACGACTGCCCGTAGTCTTTTCATAGGGCCATAGTGGTCTCTCTACCTCTACCAGGTGGTTGATGTTTAATCTAGATTTTCAGTCCGGCACATCTGGCCTTCAGCTTTACTCAAATCCAACCAGCTGAGCACCTGAGACTAAAAACAGTAATCAAAATCAAGATCAAAATCATGGTAAAAGTGCATCCATGCTCAAGGCCATGGTGGAAACGTTCTCCCTTTGATGTCCTTTGAGGACCGTTTTCTTGGGCGCAGGGCAAAAGTAAGCTCCCTTTCTCCCCTGAAGTCAATCGGTTTCTCATTACGGGCCGATACCGCTGATTATTTTGACATTTCATTAAGTGACAACCACTGCCTTTTGATGCCACAGCAACAGCCACTCTAGTGGAGATAAAGAGAATTGAACGCAGATGTGCTTTGACCAGATCTGTAACTCCTCTGCTGGGATCAGCCAGACCTGTGTCTCCAGATTGCAACAGGAACTCTCCTGACTCTCTTTCAGCCAGATATGGAGAGATCCTGTTTAAGACCCCATTGTTTTCGTTGTTGCCCACTTCCTTTGCACACAAGGTCCCACTAAGCTTTTTATTTGAGTAAAGAAAGGTTAGACAAGGCAAAAAAAAACGATGAATGAAAACAGATGCCGGAGGCTGCAAAGGTACTGCACCAGAAGCAGCTTCGTTTTCAGCGAATAGTGGAAGTTGTGCTTCTCCATTGGTGGAGCTTCTCGTTTCACTCAGCGTGGATTAAGTGGGATTAGTTTGTCAGAGTGAAGTCAGAGCGGGATGTTCAGATGTTGGGCAACACTGATAAACCACAAAATTCCTCTAAAATCAAGTTTCTCTGTCTGACTTCTGCTTTCTCAACCCTCCAAACCCTCCTATAAGGAGCGTCCTCTACTTTCATTAAGCATTTATGTCACTCGGGGGTTATGTCATCTTTGTTTCTCCTATCTGTGCTGTTCCAGTTTAGTCTGCTTTCTCCACACACAGACAAGTCTATCTTTTGATGACAGGGTTCACATTTTGCTCTCAGGTGATGTAACCCTGAACCCATAATCAACTCTTATCCTCCTTCTGCACCAGGACTGACTGCTGCTGTCTGACAGCAACGCGGCCTGTATCAGCAGACGAGACATTAACTCTTCACATTCAATCCTGCACTGTGGGTTATTATCATTTCAGCACTGAAGCGATATGTACTCTGTTTACAGACATTCATCACTGTGCCGGTGTGTTCGCCACAGGAGGGCAGCTGCCTGTGGAGTCTTATAAACTGTCTCATTCTGTGACTTATCCACCATGTCTGGCTTGACTCACACCAGCAACTTGTGGTTAGTGACTAAGGTCCTCCTTCGCTCCTTCACACATCCTGTCCATCCAAGGCCCACGGTACAGACACTTGTATATCGTAAGTATGGACCTAAAATTTGCTCTGTGAATCAATTTCCTGTGGCATCTCCCTATTAGTTGTCTTTTACAGAGAAGCACCTTAAATCTGTGGTTCCTGACAGTATGACTGCTGTGGTGCTGTAAATGCCCACATCAAACACCCCAACAGAGGAAAATGGAAAATGGGCTGAGACCAGAGGCGCCCAGGATGCTCGTACCCAGCGTTTACAAAGCTGCACGCGACCTGAAGACAAAATATGTTGCTTAGTTGCAGGTTAAACTACACTTTAGGGCCTGCTGGTCTGCAGGTCTCCCAGACGGAGGAGCGCCTCCTGTCCAGATTGTTGTGAACGCAGACCAGCTTGCCGGCCTGTCTACACAGGCAGATGAAAACCATTAAACCCCCCGCACCCACACCCACACCCACCAGAACAAAGCAGCTCAGCTGAGGTTTCTGAAATGTGCTCTGCTGGATCCACCCCTCCTCCTTCACAAGCCACAGGAGTTTAGACTCACGGCAGTTTGTCCCCTCTGGGTGAAGTTTCATCTCTTGTTACAGTTTCTACTCAGTAGACTCAGCTCTTAGCACAGAAAGACAAAGGTCAAGAGTGTTTGGGGGAGGGAGAATAAACATGAGGGGGGACGTAAACACGCCCTCCTGGCTGTTACAGGATCAGAAAGAAAAACTGCAGATATCAGTAGGAGTATAAACCCCTGTGGTGAGACAACAAGGAGTTAAAAATACAATACAACAACATGAGGTTACTTTAACATTTAGGCTTCCTGCTGCACAACACTGTAAATACACAACCTTCAAGGACATAGTGCAGAAGTGTAATTGGGGGAACCACTAAAAAAAACAACAACTGAAAGTTAGGAAAAAAAAATGCTACTTTCAGCTTGTCTACACACAACAGCTTGCACGGCACACTTTAAACTCCAGCGTGGGTCACTTTGCATCGCCTAAAGTGAACGAGTCGCGACTTCAGACTCACCTCGGCTCGTAGCACATCTGCAGCGACGGAGGTCAAACCGCAGCAGCAGAGACCACAGGCCAGGGCGAGGAGCTGGGGCAGCATTCTTCTGTCTGCAGACTGCCCCCCCAACAAACGGTCCAGGAACCGAACGTTCCGCACGAAGCCCCCAAATCTGCCGATCGCCACTCCGTTGTGCTTTCAAGACGTGTCTTTGCTCCTGTCGTGTCCGCATGGACGCGTTCTCTCTCTCTCTCTGCGCAACAGAGACTCAAAGTCAGAGCGGAGGACAAAACGCCGAAATCATCTGGTGGCTGGGACAAACTAAGGCTGCAGTCAACTAAAGCTCCATAGTTTCCTCTGGTGGGGTTGTCTGTAGCGTGTGGACGTGGTCAGAGAGAGAGGGAGGGAGGGAGAGGCTCCAGATGTGCAGACGTCATTTTCTTTCATGGCTGACAGCTGACCAGATGTGTCAATGCGCCGATTAATGATACAGAGGCCGATATGAGCAGTGGCTTTACTTTACTTAAGTAAAAGTAGCAATACCACAGTGTAGAAATACTCACAATAACTCATAATTTTACTTAAAAAGTACAGACGTCTTAGCGTCAAAAAAGTCAAAGTACTCATTATGCAGAATGGACCATTTTAAAATAATATATGTTATATAATTAGATTATAATTATTGCTGCATTATTGTGTTCATTTTCACTTTAATGTTTTCCGGCAACGTTGGGGTTAATTTGAATGTGTTAATGAACTGCTGGGGAGCTTGTGAATGAATCAATAAAGTTTTATCTGAAACTATAATTATACACCACAATTTATTTGTTCATTACATGTTGTATTATTGACTAGTAGATTCAGCTATTAAATACATGCAATGGGGTCAAAGTCACAATATTACCTCCTGCAATGTAGTGGAGTAGAAGTTGAATGTAGCAGAAAATGGAAATACTCAAGTAAAGTAGCTCAAAATTGTAAAAATGTTTGCTTAATTACTTTCCACAACTGAAGCACTAATAAAACAGTCCTAAAACATGTCTGAAAGAATCTGATTACTTCTTCTTCCAATGTTGAAATGTGGTGGAGTAACATGAAGATGCTGCACTTAGAATAAATAAGCACAGTACTTGAGTAAATTTACTTAGTTGCTTTAGTGTTTTTAAGGAGTCCTGGAGGTCCCGACCACATTTTTGTGAGTTAAAACTGAAGCTTATGGGTGATGATGGATGGATATTTGTGCGAACCGAGACTGCCACCTTGTGTCTACAAAGAAACATGTCACCCTAACTCCTTATAGACATTCGCCGCCTTACAGGAATACATATGATATATATATATGATATATATGTGTATTATATACAGTATTGTGAATACGGCTCAGATTCCTTGTAAAACATTTAATGTGAAGAAAAAGACAATGTAAAGCTTTATGAAGGGAAACGCTTTAGCCCCGCCCCCCGCCAGGAGCTACAATATACGGAAGTGGATCATAATTTGTCAACAAGGAAGGCCGACTGACATGGTAACGTACTGGACTCTGGACGGTTTTATTTTTGTCGTTGTGTCACGTTGCTGCCGCTCCTGGACTACATGGTGTGATTTCTCTGGTACTAAAGTCCTCCGTGTCGCGCTCGGAAACCTTTTCTTGTGGTGTCGCCGCCTAGAAAACGCGTCCACACGAAGACCGAAGCGGGGATGTTAGCGTTAGCAGTTAGCAGCTCGCCAGGAAGCTAGCTAGCTAGCTATTAAAGCTCTTGTGACTGTTAATGGCGAGCAGCTGCCCCCCCCCCTCTCTCTCTCTTTTCTTCAAACCGAAACTATCTCGTAACCTTTATCTCAGGACGTTTTCTAAACTTGCAGGGAGCCGAATGAGGTGTTGGTCGAGCAGAACTCGAGACCTCCGTAGTTGTACTTTGCTGGGAATGATAGAAAGAGTTTGAAAGAGTTTGTTTGGCGAGGATTTAATCTCGGGTTAGTGCCAGCATTCCTGGCGTCATTGTCGAGAAGCTTATGGGAAGGAAGTCGCTGTGGTTGTGTGATTGTGTACGTGAGTAAACGCAGTGTTCTAACATCAAAATAACGCCAACTTCCAAGAGACCCGTGGATTGTATTCCTGATATATAACGATGATGGATGGATTATGGATGCTGCTTTATATCACACTGATTTTCATTATCGGTTAATCTGCTGATTATTTTCTAATACGTTTGTTTTGTCCGACCTATGGTTAATAACCCAATATATATATTTACTTTAGTATAATAGAAGATTGCTTAAATTA